>JASDQU011506432.1:7691-19673 GCA_032191745.1 Picea mariana | reverse complement strand
TCATATCAATCTTAGGAACGTGGTTGGTCTTCAAACCAAAGTTGGAGTTTCTCCATTCTTGATTCACCTTCCTTGTGTCCTCATCATGAATTTCATGGGATGCATTTTCACTTTCAGGTCTCTTCTCTGTTACGAAATTTTTCAATACTTCCATGATCTCCCCTTTTAAACCATCTATCTTAGTATCCAACTTAGCTTCCATTGAATCCATCTTAGTATCCAACTTAGCTTCCATTGAATCCATCTTATTTTGTAGTTCATTTATGTCCCTATGCATTTCTTCACCTTCATCCAGAGTCCAAGTAGGATTTTCTGGAGGCTTATTTGGTGTAGAAGTTCCCTTTTTGGGTGGCATGTTGGCCAAGTATCACTTTTGAACCTTGATTTTGAGGCGGTTCTGCTAGACAATATTTCTTCTGTTGTATCTCCCAAGTTTTGGACCTTCTGGGTATGAAAATTTCTTTTAGGTATTTCTTCTCTACAATGCCATAGGTCTGATCAAAATTGGATGTGCCAAGTGGAATTTACGGTAACTTCCCCACAACTTGACGATTTTTGGCCTTTCTAGGAGATCTCACTTGTATGGTGTGCCCCGCACAAAATAATCAATATAAAATTCTGAAACTCACACCAGAAATACAACAGTCTATCCATGATCCAATGAAACTAGTCCCATGCAATTTGGATACTCTAGGAAGAAGTTATGATTGTTTTACCTGGAACACCTTCTTGAGACTAGTCAATAGGATTAGTCAGATACCCTATCTTACATAGGGCGTATCTACAAATTTAGGATGACCCAGAAGCTGAAATTTTTACCACAGATACCTCACTAATTTCTGTAAATGGCCTTTGGAGTTTAGGGTCTGAAACGTTACAAAAAATTTGTTATAGCGAAAATGCCGGAATGACTCAGTTCAAGAGGATTCCACAACCCTATCTTGTACAGGCTGTATCTCCGAAACTATAAGGCCTCAAGAGCTGAATTTTGAACCCAACGTACCTTGATCCGTCTACTAAATATCTTCCAAGCCGTTCCTTTTGAAACGTTGTATAAAAAAATTTATAGTAAAAATTCCAAGGTGTCTCAGATGCAACAACGAAACCCCAAGACCTTGAGCTCTGATACCATTTGTTAAGAACCAAATATCAATATAGCATAGAAAATCATCAGAAAAAGTACTCAACGCCTTGAAAAAGAGATAATTTTAGATAATAAGCCTCTTCGAGGGGGCAACCTCCTTTTACCCCACTTAAATGTTCAAGTACAAGATGATTCAAAATGAAAATGTCTCCTTGGTATATATAGGAGACTAGGAGGTATAATTACAACTAATGGTCTAAAGCCAACATAAATAAAATAACATTACTAATATAATATGCCCCAATTAAGGGGTAATGAGCCAATATTAGGGCTTAAAATGAATCCTTTATCTCAATTTCCTAGATGCTAACCATGCCTATTATGGATATGGATTTATTTAATCTAAAATCCAACTTAGGTGGGAGGTGGTTATATTTATAAAACTTGGATGCCTTATGCAATCCTCAGGTAACAAGAAGGCTATTGTTCATTCGTCCTGACTGATGATAATTCTAAAATGTGAACTCTTAGAACTCTATAATTAAATGGTAACTGTCCTAAACCTTTCTGTTAGCAATTTAACAATGATGGTTATAATAGATCCCTTGTATTACCCGAATATTCACTCGTGCTCAACCGATGTTACACTTCCCCTCGTATTGTTCTCTTACTCATCTCCTTTCCCTATTTGATTGTTGATTTTCACCTAGTATTCTAGACATGCCATTTACCTTATTGCAGGGGTAATTTAATGTGATGCTAATAATTGATATGTCGCCTCCCTTCTCTTTTAGCACCTAGGTTTGTAATTAAATTATTGATCACTATGGAATTATTGCATGCTTATCAATGCGTTTAAAATGTTTAAGTAAATACATTTTACCTTGTCTTGAACTCCTTATAATTTCTACTTGGGATCTAGCCGATCTCACCAAATTCCAAACTTTTGGAATTGAAGATACTATGATTACATACAATTTTTCTTTTATTACATTCAAGTTGAAGTAGGTATCCTTTCATGATACATAACGATGGTATTCAACCATATCCATGAGCTAGATGCTATGATGGGCTAGTTAATTGATTGGGAGGTTATTATTGACGTTGATCACTTGTGCAAGTAGTTTTTAATGCACTTATGTTAGAAAATTATACACCTAAGGAATTGTGCTCTTGCTTTTGTGTATTCTCATTCCTTATGTGTAGTTGATCATCTAGTATTATTGTATGTAAATTGAACGTGTCCCTAAATTGATGCACGCAATTTGAATGCGTCCTTGAATTACTGTATGTAAATTGAATGTGTCCATGAATTAATGCATGTAATTTAATGCATCCAGAACTTAATGATGATATGATGAGTTATGTAATTAGTTTATGTATGATCGATGGAGTACTTGAATTGGTTGCGCCACAAATAAATGGATAGTTACTCTTGCGCAATGAATATTTAATGTCAATGAATGAATACGTTAATAAATTGATTGTGTGCATTGAATAATGTCACACATGTTTAATTAAGTGAGATTTTTCGTGCACCATGAAATCATTGTGGATGAATGGATGATTCAATAATTCAAATTACTCGTGTGCCATGTTTAATTGTGGATTAGGATTGATTGATTGATAAAATTAATTATCGTTGATGTTGTTGTTTTAGCAAGTTGGTCGGGACTTGATTATGTTAGTGGGATATAGAAACCTCCTTGTTCCTCAGAACAATCGCCAACCCTGAGACCTTAAATGGTCAAAATCAATTGGATCTTGGGCTTGAGCATTGCTTATGTGTCATGGAGGTCCTAACCTTGCAGGGTAGGTTGGGATGGTAGTATCTTTATGTCATTCTTATGTTATTTTTATGATCCTTATGTTATTGTTATGTTATCTCATGTTATCCTTGTATTATCTGATGATTAGCTTATATGATGAGTTGAGCGATTAAAAGTATTGATGATTCTAGTTGATTGTGATGCGTTGATCTTGAGTCGCCATTCATGACGCCTTCGATTTTGTGTTGTTATTCAATTATGATGATGTGTTGATTATATGTCGTTACTAAATATGTTGATGTGCCAGTTGCGATGTTATTTGATTATGATGATGAGATGCTTGTAATTCATTTAATTCTAATGTCATTGATTATGCACGGTTGAATGATGTGTTGACACAAATTCCTAATGTTTAGAATTTTTTTTTTTACCTTCGTGCATTGCTTTTTTTTAGGCGTAATGAAGAGTTGTTACACATATACATAAAGAGATTAAATGAAAGATGTAAAAGAAAGTCTCAAATGCTAGTGTGAAGGACATACCAATCCTTAGCACCGAGGAATGATATATTATTGGAAATAATAAAGAGATGGGTATTCCTTATTACTTATGATAAGAAAGAAATCGTGTGCAAATGTTCAAATGATGTCAATAGTATGCAAGAAAACATATTGAAAATTTCATTGAAATCACATAGCTCATTAGTAACATAAACCCTTACACAATTTGATTTCTAATAAGTTATTTATTTATTTATTTCTAATAGGTAGCATTGTATGTTGAACTCTTTGTAAAGATTAAAAAAAAAACACCGTCAATTTAATACACATAAAATAACAGGTATTTACTAGTTATGCTTGACAAAACTTTTAGATATAGTTGTAAAGAAGAGAGAGAAAACATCTACAAAATGATCATTATATCTGAAACAAATCATATTAATATGATAGTTACATACAAGAGAAAAGAGTTTGGATTAACTAAGGAATAATACATAGAATAAGAGAAAGGAAACATAAAATCTGCAAGTCCGGTGATGAATCTTCTGGTTGGTTTTCCAATCTGCTACAAAAAGATTGGCCCTATGGGATTTGAGCACCTTGGCCTCTCTGTTGCAAAAATTTCCCAACCCTTGTAAATTCCCCAACACTGTTGTTGGCACTAGGCCAAAGTGGAAAGAAGGACGATCATGGGAAAGAAAGCGTGTAGGAAACTGAAGTGACAACTGGAAAAATATCAGCACGAGCGAATGCAAGAAAGCGTGCATAAAGGAAAGCGACAACTGGAGGAAGAACAATACGCGCATGGGAGAAAAACCTAGCGTAAGAAGGGTTAGGGTTTTGGTAATATTCTTTAAGTGGCTGAAAAGCCCAAAATGTATAAATATAGATACAAAAGTATTATATAGGGTGTGGTTATTGTTGTTGTTGTTATCATTGTTGAGTTTATGCTAGTTTTTATGAGGATTACGATTGTCATTGTATGATTTCTCCGAGTATTGTTGTTGACGACGCGGGAAGGATTTTGAGTTGTATGAACCGAGTTTTGTAAGCTGTTGAGCAAGAATAAATAGGAGGGAAGGTATATCTGAGGATTAGACCGCAGGGTGTAGAGCTTGGTGCGATCTAGTTCGCCTCACATAGATCTTACCCACCTTTGCGGACCACTGTAAGCACGCGACGCAAGGAAATCAAGAACCACCATAATAAAAGAGCCAAGAGATAGATCTTTGTGGACGTAGCCCAGGAGGGGTGAACCACGGTAATCTCCGTGTAATGTGTTGAATGTCTACATATATTTAACTGCTTTCAACAATAGATGATTATAATTGATGAATAACCAAATTCATTACTAGAGTCCGTTTATATTTTGAGTTATATGCATGCGATTCCTAGGAACAAGTAGATTACAATAACGGTTCACAGAACAGGGCCGTAATCAAGAAACCCTTTATCCCCTACTCTGTCCTAGGTTGTAAACACCTGAGTCTTACAGTCAACCATCTATATCTATCTCGGGTGAGACTGCGCAGTACCTTCCGGGTGTTGCGTTGCCTTCTAGTTTACCAGGAGGGCCGATAGTTAGAGGCTTTGTTGGAATCCCGAATGACATGAACCTTGGGTCAATAACTCAAATAAAAGATACCAACAAATGGTTTTGTTTCCGAGTTAAGAGGAACAAGATAGGGCTGAGTAGATGAGATAGAGTGTACAAGAACCATCGAAGAAGCAATGAGTCGTTAGAAGGGAATGTGGAGACCTTGGAACCCCACGAGAGAAGAAATCGAGGGTTGGTTGAGCACTAAGGAGCTAGAATTTGCACACAAAGGCAATAGAAACCCTAGAATCACACCACATAGATACCTAGATAAATACACATTTACGGATTTACACAAAATATTTTTTTTGTGATTTTCTACATCTACTACAGGAGTGGATCTTAAGATTAACGGATAATCACCTGACGAACTGGATTCAACAACTAGATTGGACTCTAGTACAGATTCAACAGCTGCAACGGGTGAACAATAAATTCACCCGCGCAATAGACTTTTGGCTTGACACTATTGTGGCAGGATGCATCACAGAGTTTGCAGTAGACACAACAAAGTCATACAACGCAACCGAGCAAGAATTTCTACGAGGACCCAGAGGAAGGTATATCCGATCCCTGTATACTTCTATCAAGATATTGGTTTATAACAAAGGTGTAATGACAATGGAATCAGATAGTTAGACTTCCCTGTGTGCATGGGGGAAGGGGGGAAGCACTAACAAAGAAAGGAGGAATGGAAGGAGGGCAAGATAAAGAGAAGAAGGAAGAGGAACCCTTGGACCTGATCTCAATGGATGACAACCAACTCAAGTGGATCTTGGCGTCATCAGGAACGACGCATAGCGGAGAACCCTACCAATATAAGATACACACCAAGAATAGAGCCATAGCCGAAAGGTAGGGCTTGAAAAGCGATGAGGAGGAGGTAGAGGATCTCCGGGCTATGGAGCAAATTGAGGAAATCCTACATGCCACCTACAAGAGGAAAACAAGAGGCCCAAGAATGGGAGACGAAGACAACCACCCCTTTCAGGTCAATGTCAGTGTGGAACCCATAAACCCATGCGTGACCAATACACCACAGAGAACACTACCATTTAGGCAACCAAAGTTAGGAGGAAGTCTAATAGAGGGAAGTACATCTACACAAGGAGCGACAACTGGAGGAGCCAGTTCAGGTAATCTTAGTCAAGTATCCACACCACGCGGAGGAGACAGTAGTTCAGTACTTAGAATGGTAGGACACAACCATACTATCATATTACCGGAGTTTCGAGGAGGAGCAACAGAAGACCCTGAGAAGCATCTATTCATTTGCGCTAACATCTGGGAAGCAAAGCAGATCACTAATGACAACACCAAACTCACATAGCAAGTGATCACGCTAAGAGACTGCTCACTAGACTGGTACATGAGTCTAGACACGAGCAGTGCTTCAGGGACGACAAGGACACTGGACAAAATTAAGAAACTGTTAATCAATGAGTTCCAGAAGCCGAGCTCAGAGGATCAGTATATGAACGATATGATTGAAATAAGACAGAAACCAGGAGAATCGGTATGGGATATTAATCAAAGGTTCAAGCAACTAAAAGGGAAGTTAAAATACCTCATGACCGAGATGCAACATCGACACTGGTTTATCAACTCACTACTCCCACACTTAAAATACCCACTACGACAACAGAAGTTTCAGACACAAGCAGAGGCTTTGCAGGTAGCCTTGCAATTGGAAGAGAATCAATATCAACAAATGGACCCGGTTATCGAAGAATTGAAAGAGGATCTGAAGAACTTAACATTTCAGCTGAACCAGAATAAGAACAAGGACAAACGAGAAGCCGTGTGGTGTACCACATACAGGACAGAAGGACACCACAAAAACGAATTTCCAACGTTTTCGCAGTATATGGCAACAGGGATGCCAAACCCGCTGCCATAGGGGGGATTATGGTGTGAAATCTGCAAGAAATTGGGTCATGACCCTTACCATTGCACGATGATGCAAAAATACCAAACAGTCCCAATGAACTCATATTGCACTTTTTGCAAGTCAGTCGGCCACGACGACAAAGATTGCAGAACAATGGCGCTGATGCAGGAAAGAACCTCAGATGCCTACAGGGTACATGCATAAATGATGACTAGGCAGAAAGCACCACAGTTCACTCAAGCCCCAACACCATACAACACTGTGCAACAATAGTACAATACTGCGCAACAACCCTATAATAATGCGCAGCCGCAGTACAACCCAACACAACCCAAGTACAATACCACATAGTATAATCAAGGACCACAATATAACACGCCACAAGGTGATCGCACAACCTATAGAGGAGAACGAAGAGCCAGAGGAGGTTTCAGACATGGGAGAGGACTAGTCACATGTCACAATTTCCAACAACCAGGAAATTATGCACGGGAATTCCCACTACCACCAGTGACCTGTATATATTGTCATGCTTTGGACCACAGTACAGAGGAATGTCCGACACTACTCGCAAAGATCCAGGAAAAAAGGAACCAAAATAACCAGAATGTTCAGTGGATTTCAGTCGAAGTAAGGGATGACGGACGGAACATCAACATAGTCACTCGAGGAGGAACGAAAACAAAAAATGACGCAATTCAACAGGCCCCAACACAGGACCAATGGGTAAGGAAGAACCCTGACCCTAAGAAGTAGTTCGATGTGCAAAAGGAAAAGGAGATCTTTACAGAAGCTCGACAAGAATTCCAGAAGGAGGACGTAGCACCGACTGCACAAAAAAACAAGGAAGCCCCAAAATATGACATGCCACCATCACTAGACCATACCAACAGAATGCAACCTAAGGAACAAGTAAGTACTCTCAAAGACTTTTTGCAATCATGCATCAAAATGTTAGGTGATCCCTCATCTATCAAAGTATTGCAAAACATCCTAGAGAAATGTAGCGGCAAGATGGAACATAAGCCAGAACTGAAAACTGTCAACCACCTACACACAAGAATAAGAAGAAGTAGAGAATTTAGAATTAATTCTAACATTGGGGATTTCAACATGGGAGATATTATACTAGATCTAGGATTCGAGGTGAACGTACTACCAAAAACCACATGGAAATGCGTGGGAGAACCTACACTAGATACTCAATTGTTCAATTAAAGCTAGCGAATCAACATAGAGTCCTACTAATAGGTAGACTAAAAGGAGTAACCGTAGATCTGGATGGCATGCGCACTAAGGCAGACTTTGAAGTCATCGAAATAGTAGATGATACAACACCTTACCCAGCGCTACTTGGACTAGATTGGGCATTTGACAACCAGGCCATAATTAACTCGAAGACCATAAAAATGACATTTGAGTCGTGATACTACAGGGTTATAGCTCCACTCGACCCATCAGAAGTCGAGAGGTTCATCAAACCCACTTGTTTGGATCTAGACAAAATTGACCAGTTGTATAGAACAACTGCACGTGATGCAGACTATATAAACCCAACTGTAGATGAGATACTCATTTGGTGGAGCATTACTTCATGCACAATGAACTCAGACACTGGGTTAGAAAACTAGTAGCAAAGACTACACGAAGTATCCACAAGAAGGTGTGCAAGAATAGGCCACGCAGTAAGATGGCTTGGCACAGAAATCAGAGAACCACCCAGTTTTCATGGGCTAAATGATCTAGAAACTTTCTCGACACAATATAAAGATGGAGTATTAGAGAACCAGAGACTATTAGCACTAGATTTAGCACTAAAGGATACACCTGCAAGATGGTGGGGTGTGCACAAAGAGACTATCACATATTGGTACCAATGCAAATGATTACTGTGCATAAGGTTCGACGTAGAACAGATATGGAACAACCAAAAAAAATATGATGGAATAGGAATACTAGAAGAACACTTGGAGGCATGTAAAACACTATGAAAAATGACGCCACCAGAAGAATGGCCTCACCACTTCATTCGTACTTTATAAGGCATACCAGTGAATTGGTATATAGACCAGGAATCGCAAAAAGGAACCAAGACATGGGCGCCACTCCAACATAACTTTACAGTCACTTTCTCATTTGAGCATGAGAACCCCAATGTAGACATGGCCTTGAAACGGATCAGAGATGTCATATTCATTACAGAACCAGAAGTGGAAGTTATCACAGAGGTACAATGGCGAAATAAGCAGATAGTTAAGGAACTGCTGTCATGCTACCATGTACAGGAAGAAGCACCAGATGAAGATGATCCACATGATATTCAGATTGAAGAAGTCGAAGGCAAGAGAAATGTTGAAGGACCACCCTTAGAATCAGAGTTCATCTCTGCGCCAATCAAGATCAAGAAGATTAACATAGGGACCATTGAGCAACCTAAAATGGCCAACATTGGAGATTATTGGGATGAACAGACACTAGAAAGCATCACAGAACTGTTGAGCGAATACAATGACCTTTTTCCCATGATCTTTATAGAGATGAAAGGAATAGATGGAGAATTAGGAGAAATGAAGATACCACTCAGACCTAAGGCAAGACCCATTAAACAATGACCATATAGATTGAACCCCATCTACAAATAGAAAGTTAAAGACGAGATCGACAGGATGCTCGAGGCCGGCATCATCGAACTAGTCGAAGAATCAGAATGGATAAGCCCGATGGTAGTGCAGGAAAAGAAACAAGGAAGAGGGATCAGGATATGCGTCGACTTGAGGAATTTGAATGATGCATGCTTACACGACCCATTCCCCACACCATTCACGGACGAAGTACTCAAGAACGTAGGAGGACACAAAGCCTATTCATTCACCGATGGAATCTCGGGATATCATCAGATTAAGATAGCACAAGAGGATAGACACAAGACCACATTTGCGACAGAATGGGGATCGTATCGGTACATAGTCATGCCGTTTGGATTGAAGAATGCACCTGCGATATTCTCTAGAGTGGTCATCGCATCATTTAAGGAATTCATCCACCAATTTCTCGAAGTATACCTGGATGATTGGACGGTTTACATCCTGTTAAAAAACCATGTGAAAGTTTTATGCCTGATGTTAGAACGATGCAAACAGTGTCAGATATCATTGAATATCAATAAATTCATATTTGGAACACCATTTGGGATACTACTGGGACACATAGTATGCAAACAGGGTTTACTAGTGGATCCGACCAAAATCGCAGTCATTGTTAACCTACCAGCACCAAAAACAGTCTGCCAACTAAGAGAAACGTTAGGACATATGGGATATTACAGGAAGTTCATCAAAGGATATGCACAGATTACAACGCCTATGGAAAAACTATTAAGGAAGGATACCAAGTATCAATGGAACGACGAGTGCCAACACGGTCTAGATACCCTGAAGGAAAAGATGGTCACCGCACCAATATTGGTATTTCTAGACTGGGAAAAGACATTCCATGTACATGTAGATGCATCAACAATAGCACTTGGAGCTATCTTAGCACAACCAGGAGCAGGAGACTTGGATCACCTGATAACGTTTGCAAGTAGGAAATTATCAGACTCATAACAAAATTATAACACGACGGAAAGAGAAGGCCTAGATATAGTTTACACACTACAGAAATATAGACATTACCTATTGGGAAAACACTTTAAGATGTTCACAGATCACTCAGCCCTGAAATACCTAGTTAACAAGCCAATGTTGGGGGGGGAGAATCTGTCGATGTTACTGCTATTTCAAGAATTTAACTTCGAGGTAATAGTCAAACTAGGGAAACTGAATGCAGGGCCTGACCACCTATCGAGGGTCACAAATGGAGAGGAACCAACGAATTTGGAAGACAACTTTCCAGATGCACAGCTCTTCTCAGTACAGATTGCTGATGATTACTTTGCAGACGTCATCCAGTACTTGAGCACAGGTACTACGCCACAGGGATATACCATTACGCAGAAGAAGAACCTGGTAGTTTGCGTAGCCGACTATCAACTGATTGTAGGGCATCTATACAAAATGGGCACAGATAACATCTTACAAAGATACGTACTAGACCACGAACGACCGAGAATTTTAGCGGAAACCCACGAAGGAATAGCAGGAGGGCACTACGCAGGAAAATCTACCACGCAGAAGGTACTACGCACATGATTATGGTGGCCAACGATACATAGAGACTCGAAAGAATATTGTCAGCAATGTGATGTCTGTCAACGGATCGACAAACCCAACAAAAGGGATGAGATGCCACTACGACCACAAGTGACACTTCAGGCATTCGACAAATGGGCAATAGACTTTGTGGGACCCATTAACCCACCTGCCAAGAGAATAGGGGCGAGATATATTATCATCATGACCGAATATTTAACAAGATGGGCAGAAGACACACCAGTAAAAGATTGTAGCACCGAAACAACTTCCCACTTTCTTTTCAAACAGGTAATTACTAGATTTGGGTGCCCAAGAATTTTGATGAGCGATCAAGGAACACACTTCATCAACAACACCATCTGAATGATGCTCGAAGAGTTCGAAGTTCATCACCAAAAAATCACACCGTATCACCCACAGACTAATGGCACAGTAGAAGCCTTCAACAAAATTCTAGAGTACGCACCGACGAAGATATGCAACGTCAACAGGGACGATTGGGATCTCAAGGTACCAACAGTGCTATGGGCGTATAGAACCACATGCAAAAAGTTGACAGGTCACACACTATTCAAACTGGTCTATGGTCAAGAAGCAATAGTGTCGTTAGAATTTCTAATACCTAGTCTACGTGTAGCAGCTATCACACAAATGACAGAACGAGGTGCAGTCCAGGAACGACTGGATATATTACTGTCAATGGAGGAAGACTGAATCTTGGTAGGATTTCACCAACAAGTACATAAAGTGAGAGACAAAGCGTGGTACGACCGCCACATCAAGAGAAATATGTTCAAGGAAGAAGATCTAGTATTTCTCTATGACAGTAAAGCGTTGTAGCACCTAGGGAAGCTGAGGATGCATTGGCTAGGGCCATACGAGGTAAAAGCTATCACAGACGGAGGAGCTATACAGTTGAAAGATCTAGTAGGCGTAGAATTGAGAGGA
>JASDQU011506429.1:25158-35910 GCA_032191745.1 Picea mariana | reverse complement strand
TGACGACATTAAGGCATCTAATTGTATCTTTCTTCCACATTATATAATACAGTGGCATGTTTCTTTCCCATAAAATCATTAGCATTTTATTACATGACTCCTTGATCACATGTTTAGGTTCTCATTGAATCTACTATTGTTGCTTTCACTTCGGTTGGTTTGTGTCATTGCAAATCTGATTTCACAAGAGCACCGGAGCAAAGAAGGGACAACAATGATATAAGGAAGTGATATTCAAAGGTATGTCAGTGATTCCTTCTTTGGTAGTAAATTAAATGATTGTAACTTAGGGAAAGAGTCATGTCCTATCTTGTTTTGTTCTAGATCCAGGTGGATCTAGGGAGATTAGTTCATGGAAGCCTTTCGAGTTGATTTCGGGCTAGATACCCTGCCTTTGTGCGTAGATCGGACTATCAACTGTTTACCCAGGCATCACTGTAGTAATTGGTAACCTTAGTGGCCTATCTCTTTAGGGTCTTTACACAAGGTGATTGTGGAGGGGCAAGTCTTCACGGTACCTGGATTGACGTTGGCCAAATTCACTCGGGCTCCTTAGAGGGTATACCCACGATTATGTGTGGGAGCTTGCACCAGGGTATAAGTCCATTAAGTAGGTCGATAAAGTAACTTTTCCACCCGCTCTATCTCAACCCTTTCTTTCATTGTTCCCGCGAAGTTGGATTTCATCACCAACTAGTGTGTTCATTGTGAGAAGGTTTTATTTGCTTGCTTGCTTGATTACTAGATTTTTAGCGTGTGTTGTTTGTTTTCCCTAGTGGACTCTAGATTGGATTTTTATTTAATGGCATCAGTTATCGAAATGACCAATGAAGGAACCCCTGCTCCAGGGGAACCTTTTGTTTTTCCTTCTTATAGAAACATTGGTCCTCCTCACATTGCTAATTTGAGCCTTCCAGGTCTCACAATTGGACTACCGGTATGGTTGTTTTCCACTCAGGTAGTCCCGAATGCAGTTAGTGCTTCATTTGTAAGCACTTCCCCATAAGAACATCAACCTCATTTTGATCCTTCGCCTTCTTCGCTAGTAAGATATTCTTCACTTTATTCACCTATAAGGTCTCCTTCCGTTTCATCTTCTTTGCCGAGTGAAAGCTCTTAACCTAGTAACCCAGTTAATAAGAAGAAGAAGAAGAAAAATAAGCAAGGATCCACACTTCCAACCACTGTCAGATGTGTTGAAAAGAAACCAGTTACTGTTGATCATGCTGGGAGTGTTGATGATGCCAAGAACACCCAAACAACTCGTAAGCTCAAGTACCCTTACAAGCTTTACAAGGGTAGCCATCTTCTTAAGAATTGCCCTGGTCTATCCAAGGTTATAGAAGCACGGTCTACACACCCTCGCTAAACCTTGTCGTTAGCCTCTGAACAACATGTTGATGACCTCCCGTCAACTAGTCAAAATACCCTTGGGAAGAAGAAAAGTAGAGTCAAGTTTCCTTGTAGGTTATCTGGAGGGAGTCATAAAACTCACCTTTTCCCTTGTATGGACAAAGCCTTGAAATTGCTGGAGGACATGATTGTTTCACCGCCTCAACTTCTAGCTGCTTATCACAAGCTTTCTTTCAACCCACCTGTAGTTGATGGGATGATCAATCTGATTCCCCCGTCGGTTAGCCCGGTTGATCAAGGAGTCAATTTGGTCACATCCTTAGTTGCACCAGTTGATGAAGTGATCGATATGATCCCATCCTTAGTCGATCCTGCTCTTCCATTAGAGAGTGAAACCAAAGTGATTGATCCAATCCCTTCCTCAGTCAATCCCACTCTCCTGCGAGAGAGTGAAACCCAAGTGGTCGATCCGTTTCTGCCCGTTGACCCCATTCTCCCCTTGGAGAATGAAACCCAAACGGTCGATCTAATCTCATCATCGGTCGATCCTACTCTCCCGCTCAAGAGTAAACACGATACTTCCCATGTTTTTCTCATTGATACAGAATCTACCATGCCGGGGGGTATTCCTCCTTCTCCCGTAGGACCCCCTCCAAGTAATGAGGCCATCCATTTTGATTGGGGTGTGCTAACTGGACCTCATATTCCCTCTCACATTCCTTTCCAGATTACAGTACAAGTTTGTGGTCAGGACATTCCTCAAACATTTATAGATGAAGGTGCGTCTATTAGTATTTTGTCCTTTCTTGCTTGGCAAGCTTTGGGTTGTCCTCACCTTGCGCCAGTTACGCAGAATCTGTTAGCTTTCAACAGAAGAACCAGTGAACCTTTAGGGACCCTTCCTTAGTTTCCTGTAACTTTGGGAGGGAAAATTGTCTATGGTAGTCCAAGACCCCTTGGATTTCTCTTTACTCCTTGGGCGGGACTATGTCTATGCGATGAAATTTATTGTGTCCACTCTTATTCGTGTGATATCTTTCCCTCATGATGGAATAATTGTGACTACCGATCAACTTTAATTCATCAGTCTTTACTAGATTACCTCCCTAAATGGTTCTTATATGCAGATGGTATCACCCCCGCCATAGGTTAATTATGTGGCGTTGTCTCCCATGCATTTTGTTGTCGATGACAATGACTTGGATCTGATAGTTGACATGGTGCTCTCTTCGGTAGGGTTATTGGAGCCTGACCTCCTTACCCCTATCACGACCCTCGACATGTGTTCCTTCCAGAGTGTGTTTCTTCCATCAAGTGAAGATCTCTTGGAGGCCATGACCATGTTTTGTCCCTTGACATGGTGTCCTTCCAGAGAACTGTCCTCTTGGAAGCCATGATCACCAAGAGAGTCTTTGAGCATGGTTTTTTTATTTCAAGCTCATTAAAAAATGAAACCATCCTTGAGCATGATTTTCTAATTTCAATTTTGTTAAAAAATGAAACCAGTTACGAGGATAATTTTTTAGGTCTCTGTGGCAACCTCGTTAAAACATGAAACGACACTTACGAGCATAGTTCATGTTTATGTGTCAAGATCGTTAAAAAATGAAACAAAGGTCTAGGGATTGAACCTGGATTCTCCATCATAGTTCCCATTCCTATGTCAAGCTCATTAAAAAATGAAATAGTTTTCCCCTTCTCTGTTTGAGCCAATCCCTTCGTCTAGTATTTGAAGCTTCCTTTCCTTTGCCTTTGCAGTTGGAAGAAACAAAGCTTGGGGGGCAATGCTTTCAACCTCTGGACTTCATGCTGAAGTTAGAGCCGCTAGTTTCTTAAGTTGGGGGATAAGTACCAACCATCCCTATGTTATGCATTGGGAAGTCCAAGCATTGTTTTCTATGGTTCAAGCTTGTGTAAAAATGAAACCACCTACCTCAAGCATAGTTTCCTCTGGTTCAAGGTTGTGTAAAAATGAAACCAGGTCCAAGCATAGTTTTGTTTAGTTTTTAAGCTTGTGTAAAAATAAAATCTATCCCAAGCATAGTTTTGTTTTGTTTTAAAGCTTGAGTAAAAATGAAAACAATCTCGAGCTTAGTCTTTGTTCTTTCTCATGCTCTTAAATACATAAGAATAAGTTATCGAGCTTAGTCTTTGTTCTTTCTCATGCTCGTAAATCAATGAGAATGTAACCGAGTATATTTTTATCACTTTTTTCGGACTCATAAAGGTTATACGAAAAAAGAACCCACTGGAGTACCCTTTAAGCTCTTTTTAGACTCTCTAAACATGAAAAGATTGCCGAGCGACCTTGTTCTTTTCACGCTCGTTAAAGTATTTGAAGAAAACATATGTTGAGTGATAGTTTATCTCTTTTTCAGTCTCATCAGACTACTTTACAAAAAAGGAACTAAGAGATTTTTCTTTAAAGTGTTTTTCAGACTCTATAAACATGAAAAACCCCTGAGTTTTCTATCTTTGGATTCGTTAAACAAACATCGAAAGGCCCATATGGGACCAAACCACTCCTTCTTAGGGTTCGTTAAATATACTCTGAAGGACTCATCCGAAGGATGAGCTTACATTACAATCATATGTTATCCTCCTCAAGCTTGTGTAAAAATAAAGAGGTACTCACCAAAAATGGTGGGGGGAAATTGAGAAAGAAATGTATCTAAATCTGTATTCTATGGAAGAGTCCCTTTGAATATGACACCCTTTCACTCGCTTTTTGTCTAGGTTGGAAAATCCGCTTGTCTCTTGATCATAGTCCTTTATAAGATTACCCATTGGTCTATGATCCCTGTTGTTGAGTCAGTGTTTCCGAGACAGTTGTCATGTCATCAATATGTTCAAAGAGAAGTTCAACCCGAAAAGCCTTCTATTGTGTCAGCCATTTCTGCAGTCCTTAATCCTTCTATTGCGTCGGTCATGCCTGAGTCAGTCCTAAATCACTTGTTACTCTGATCTACTTCAAATCTTATTACCTGTTTCATGTCATTGATGTGGGATACATTAAGGCCCTCCTGTGATGAGTCTTTTCCTATCAACTTCAACTTATTATCCAGAAATTAGACTTAGAAACTAATTAGTACCTTGGAACTTGAATGCTTCAATGGCAAGTTTCCTCGCTTTTGATAGTGGGTTTTCATCATTGGCCCCTGATCGGAAGATTTCGCCAAGTGTTTGACTTCAGCTCATTAATTCACATTCGTTGGATTGTACTAGAGTACCTTGGGAGTCATTGACATTAATGGTGATTTCCCCCGCACTTGTTAATGGTATACACTAATGACCGGTAATCAAGTGGTTTCTACCATGTTCGACTTCAGCACATGTATTCACATGGTTAGATTCGTACTATAGAGTGGTGGAGATGAAGACCCTAAATCTTTTCTAACAGATTCAGGTTGTGTTGGAGTATATTTAGTTTGTACTATTGCATAGATCCACATTGTATGTCTCATGGCTATGTTTAAATTTGATTCTTTAACACATAGATCCATAGTGTATTTTTTGTGGCTATGTTCAGATTTGAGTCATATTGGCATGGATCCATAGTGTATGTTTGGTGGCCATGACATGACTTACTTGACATGGATCTTCGAATGTCGGAATTTATGCTTCGAGTCATTTGTATTCTAAGTATGGGAATGCCTACCTCAGTGATGATATATTATTGTACTATGTTTCCTTGTTTGTTGGCAGGTTTCCAACCGACTATTCCTTGTTCCCTACACACACACGACAAAGTATATCAGCTATCACTCTGTTCTGACTTCATACTTTGGGGGGCTCTCCGTTACACAATATTTTCGTCACTCTTATGACCGTTAATGATGTAAACCTATTTGTTTCCTTCAGAGGGGTCAGTGGCCTGAATTCCTGAAGAAGGAAGGGAGAAGAACTTTCCCTGAGAGAAGAAATTGTATTTTCCTTTGTAAAAACCCTATTAAGGAGGATTTTCGCAAGCTGCTATATGCACAGGGTGAGAAAATGTATGATTTCCACAAGTTGCACTATATCTAGGTTATGGAGTTTCCACAGGCTGCATTATAGCTAGGGTGTGGTGGCCTTTGTATGTGGGAAAAATAAGCGTCTTCTCGATGCTTCTAGAAGGATAAACTTCTATGGTGAGGTGGCCTCCAAATGGTTTGGATCTTACTCACTTTCATGATTTAGTGGGATCATCCTAACCTCCTTACCTTATCCTCTTCAGCTTATAAAAGGAGAGGAGCTCTCATGGAGAAAGTTAGTTGGATTGAGGTTGGGAAATTTAGCTTGAGTTTGAGTTGGTTTTGAGCTTTGCTTTGTCAAGATAGATTGTGAGTAGTTATCAGATACAAAGTCTCAGAACCCATTGGAGCAAGAAGTGTGTGGGAAGCAAGGAACTGTTGGAAGGAACCTGACGACATCAAGGCATCTGGTTGTATCTTTCTTCCACATTATATAATACAGTGGCATGTTTATTTCCCATAAAATCATTAGCATTTTATTACATGACATCACATGTTTAGGTTTTCATTGAATCTACTATTGTTTCTTTCACTTCGGTTGGTTTGTGTCATTGCAGATCTGATTTCACAAGAGCACCGGAGCGAAGCAGGGACAACAAAGATATAAGGAAGCGATATTCAAAGGTATGTCAACAATTCCTTCTTTGGTAGTAAATTCAATGATTGTAACTTAGGGAAAGCGTCATGTCCTATCTTGTTTAGTTCTAGATCTAGGTGGATTTAGGGAGATTAGTTTATGTCTGCATTTACTTATTTACCCAACAACTTCTCTAGTAGTGGATTTATCTTTACCTATCCTCATTTCATATGCAGTCAACATTCCTATAAGTTGATCAAAAGCCAAATCTTTTAGATCTTTAAGCTCTTCTATAGCAGAGACCTTTGGGTTGAATCTATCTGGCAGAGATCTTAAAATTTTCTGAACTAAAGAGGCTTCCTCAATTTTTTCACCAAGTGCTTTCATTGCATTTACTAGTTCCTCAACTCTTAAGAAAAAATTATTAATTGTCTCATCATCATTCATCTTTAGTTGTTCAAACTGTAATATGTAGGTTTGAATTTTGGCATCCTTTACCTTCTCATTACCTTCATAACTGCTAATGAGTTTGTCCCACATTGCTTTAGAAGATTCTAAGTGCATAACTTTTACAAATTCTTCTTCTGCAAGCCCACTCAGAATAGCATTCATAGCCTTAGCATTGAAGATGAATTCTAGCTTGTCATCCTTATTAGCTAGTACAAATGGCTTTACATAACCAGTCTCTACCACATCCCAGACATCTGCACCTAAATCCATTATGTAGGTTCTCATCCTAACTTTCCAAAATGTAAAGTTTGTTCCATTGAATAGGGGGGGCTTATTGGTTGAGGTTCCTTCATGGCTAATCATGTTTAAGCTCTAGTATCTACCCTTAGATAAAATGAACCAAATCTGATACCAATTTTTTGGACAACANTGATGATCACAATAATGCAGGGAGGTAAGTAATAGAATATTCAACATCAATCACACACATGAAATATACATAGACAGATATTTCCTGAGGAAACCCATAAAGGGAAAAACCTCTTCTTCTTGATATTATAAGTAATCTTTATTTTCTATACATTATCATTCTTGGGAGCTCCAACTCCTCTTGAGGCTACAACCTTTGTTTTACAAGATGCAACTTGCTGAGAGCACCAACTCTTTGGTTTCTCTAGCACCCACTAGAAGGAAGTACCAACTCCCTGGTTTCTCTAGCACCCACTAGAAGGAAGCACCAACTCCCTGAGTGTTCCAACACTAACTAGATGGAAGCACCAACTTCCAGTTACACAGGCACCAATATATATAACAGAGAACAATAGTTCTCCCTTACACCACCCTGCCACCCTGGTTTTTTTTGTTGCAACTAGATGGAAGCTACAACTCCCTTTGTTCAAGCACCCACTTGAAACTCTGAGGACAACAGTCTTCCCTAGCACCTCCCTACCACCCTGAAATATAAATCTTTGCTTTTCATAAATTTATCACACTGATACAGTATTTATCAGTGGCTTACCAGTCTCATCATTGTTCTGCTACACTGATCTACTCTGCCTGCATCAGTGTCTTCCTGCACGCATCTCTTGTGCTTTATGTTCTTCTACCTTTTATGCTCTATGCGCCATGTCCATTCTATGCACTATGCCTCTTCTGTGCATTTTAGCTGCTGCACACAACCTTCTTCTACTCGCATGAATCACACTCAACAGCAACAACCCTCTTCTTTGTTTTGTGCATATTTATCATGCCAAGTCCTCTGCTAGGGCATACACTCAACTCTTTGTCCTCTTTGGCGATCATCCTGAGTTTGTTCTTCATCAGTGGTCGTTATCCTGAGATTATTCGATTTCTTTGGCAGTTATAGTCTTCGACGCATCTCCATCTGTCAATTGTCTAAATGATGAATCTTCACTTCACTGACAGTTACCTTGAGACTCTTCATCTCCTCTGGCAGATACAATCATTCTGTTTCTAGCAGTTACAATCAGTCTTTTCTAGTAGTTACAGAGAGAACGTATGTGCGCTCATTTCTTTTGAGCCTCTTCCCTTCATGAGAAAAAACTTCGCAGCAAGTGCTATCTTTTCTTGCTAAGCCCCTTTCTTTCACATGACCATCGGTGGTGGCCAAATGCCTATTCAAAAGGTGCTTCCTAATTTCTGTCTAGTGAGTGTTGGCTCTATTTCACGATATGACCTTGGGCTATGAGCTTCATCTGACCACGTGATTTTGGGCACATTCATAGGCAGTTCGAGGGATACTCGCTTTTTACACCGCAATTCACTACGAGCCTCCATGCATCCTTTCTCTTAAACCGTGGTTTCAATTGCGGCCCACTCATGAAAAATTAAGACTCGAGAATGTTTTGGCCCCAAAATGGAGCACGACCATCAATCTCACGATCTTGATGGTACTCCAGAACGAATGGTTTAGACCTGTCCTCTCAAGTCTGCAGACCAAATCTCACCTTCCTACATCAACGACTGAGATTTACTTCATGATCCGGGCTCCGGGAGTTTCATATCTCAAACCCTATTCCTATTGACTGGATATCTTTCGGAATGGAATATTTGTTGACATATGTCCTCTTCAATCGAAGACACTTCCTTCTTTCCTTTTTACATGCGTGATCCTTAGTCTGAACGATCAGATGACATGTGGCCCTCCAAACCAATGGATGAGATCAATTTCACCTTTCGGGCTTCGGGAGTTTCAATTCTCAAACTCTGCTTTCTCCCGAAGTCCATGATCCAATGACACATGTCCCTTTTGGATCAATGGTCATGATCCTTTTACATCTCCGGACTTCGGAGATTTCAACTTACGCTATCCTTCCACTGGAGTAGATCGATGAATGAGAATGCTCTTGAAGTGATCTTTCAGATTGGACGTCTCGTGTCCACTTCGGGACTTCGGAGATTTTTTCATTTGCTAGTGGTAAATCTCCCAAAGTAAAACTCCTGGAGTGACATAACTCTTGTGTCGCTCGATGATGTGTCACAAGCCAAGAAGCTTCCACGTGTCACTCAGATTCGTGATTTGCACGTACCCGAAATGTTGATTTCAACTTGACACTTGTTGTTCTCTAACTGTGCCACATGTCCTGCTGACGTAGACTGCTGAAGTGATCTATTGATGTGGTATTATGACATGGTCTAATGACCAACATCGTTGATCCAATGGTCCTCGTATGTCCTCCAATATGATGGTCCTGGTTCATTTCGAATTTATGGGCTTCGGGTTTTTCCAATCTCAAACTTTCTAGAGTGTAACCTCCTTGTATCTTTAAACCTGAACTAAATGGTATTCATCGATCAGGATCTTATATCGACGGCTTGATCTATCAGCTTTGTGGCTCTGTTAGCTTATCTTGTCCTTCCACTTAAAAGTGATCCGATGGCTTACGAGAATTTGCATAATCGAATTCTCAAATGTTTTCCTCAGTTATCTTGTCCTTCCACTAAAACTAATCTGATGGCTCAGATTTGTCCTTGATCCAATAGTCGATATCTCTTCTTCGAGAACTCGTACTTTGTTCTTCGTCGTGCCAGATCAATAGTCCACACTCTCCCTTTGATCAACGATTGTGATTAAATTGATTCATCACGTGTCGGGTGTTTGAACGTGAGCCAACCCTGACTCTTCCAACTCTCGATATCCGAAATACTCTAAATCAACAGCCCACAATCCTCGGTGATATAACGGTCCAGATATTATCGAGACTTCATGTTTTGCGAAGTTGGAGGACTACTCACCTCCTTTCTTCTGACTTTCGATTTTTTGAAACCTGCTCCAAATCAACGGCTCACAACTCCCCATGATTTAACGGTCTATATCAACTCACGAACTTAGACATCGGGAGTTCCTACAACTCTCACCTTTGACTTTTCAGTCAGGGAAATGTTGATCTCTCGCCAAGTGTCCTCTGGATCCAACGATTCAGATCTCATCATGACTTCGCATTTTTTGGAGTTGGAGGACGGCTCTCGGTCATTATCCTATTCACAGTTATACTGGAGAAGACGAATGTTGGTCCTCGGTGCTCAAATCCAATAGATCAAATCTGTACTTCTCCTCTACACTTCCTCTGGTCACTGGACTCTGATAGAATGGACATCGGGTATTCGGGGTTGGTGATCCAACAACCACTTTCTCTCCTCCTCTTGAACTTGTGCATCCTCTCGACTTGGAAGAATTTCTAAGTGTCAAAGGTTCTGCGAGTCCTGGTGACTTTGGGTCTCGTCTGCATTTTTGAGAATGTTATCTCTCTTGAGCTTTGGTAATGGAATTAACCTCGGCCCTGGCGCAAGCTTGTGCTCTACATGAAACTCTATGCTATTCCTCCTGAGCTTTGATTGCATACTGTTCACTTCTTCTCCTGAACTTATGCTTTCCCTATTTGCCATCATTTTTGCTTTCCTCATTGTTTCTATTTCTTCTTGTAAACATACCATCGTCACTGTTGTTCTTGCCATCAATGACAAGCACACTATGCCTGTAAACATGCCAACACTTATAATAATAATAATAATAATCTAATTTTAAGATCATGACCAAACACCAAAGACCAAACTTGAGTGTAAAATTATGAGTACCCTAAAGATGAATCTACTTATAAGGTTCGAAATGTTGAGGCAAAAATACTCTCAAACATACAGTTAATCTTTTGAATAATTCTCCTATGTGAAACTATGAATAATGATATTTTAACATTTTTTTATTATTGAAGGAAGATGTGTAACGTGTGTCACAAAATTAGCACACAAGGCTAGTCGAGGATTTGGAACATTTGACTTCACATTACACTCCATCACCAAGTGTTTTACACCCCAGGTGTAACATTCCACTCTTGTGAGCAC
>JASDQU011506428.1:0-22908 GCA_032191745.1 Picea mariana | reverse complement strand
TGGTATTCTTTGATGACTTGCTTATCTACATCAAGACATGGGAGGAGCATCTTAGGCATTTGGACCAGATTTTCTCAATTATGGAAGAACAGTCGCTATATGCTAAGGAGTCCAAATGTGAGTTTGGAATGACATAGGTCCTTTATCTAGGACACATTATCGGAGCAAAAGGGGTACAAGTGCATTAGGAGAAAATTGAAGCCATCATGGAATGGCCCACTCCTAAGACACTCACAGAATTGAGAGGATTTTTGGGAATGTGCTCATATTACAGGAATTTTGTCAAGGGGTTCTCTCAATTATGTGCACCCTTGACCGATTTGACTAAGAAGGGAGCATTCAAGTGGGACTAGGAGGTTCAAAAAATGATGGACAATATGAAGAAAGTGATGAGCATGTGCCCAATCTTATCCCTTCCATATTTTAGTCTTCCATTTACCTTGGAGTGTGATGCATCCACGGAAGGAATAGGGGTCGTACTGATGCATAAGAGGCACCTTCTTGCCTACGAGAGCCGGAAACTTCGGGGTCCTGAGCTACTCTACAACATTTATGATAAATAAATGCTGGCTATCATGCATGCACTAGACAAATTCCAGCAATACTTGGTAGGTTCTCGGTTTGTTGTCAAGTCAGATCATAACAGTCTCAAATACTTATTGGAACAGAATGACTTGAACAAGAGGAAACAAAAATGGGTAAGCAGAATACAGGCCTATGACTTTGACATTGAGTTTGTCAAAGGAAAGAATAATGTGGTGGCTGATGCCTTATCCAGGAGACCATCCATCCTTGCCATAACAGGGATAACAGTTGATTGGAAAGACCAACTAGTGATGGAGTATGCAGAGGATCAGTTTGCGTGCCAACTACTGGATGGACAGGTACAAGAAGAAGATTTCAAGGTTATTAATGACCTCATCTACTACAAAGACCAAATCTTCTTGGTTTCTGGATCAGCCTTCAAGGCCAAGGTACTGCAGGCATGCCATGACTCACCAATGGTGGGACATCAGGGGATCAACAAGACATATAGGCAGGTGAGAGAAATATTCTCTTGGAAAGGGCTGAAGGAGGATTTGATTAGGCACGTCAAAGAGTGTACGACATGTCAGGAAAACAAGGATGAGCACACACACCCAGCAGGACTTTTGCAACCCTTTCCCATCCCGAAGCACAAATGGGAAAGCATATCCATGGATTTCATCACCAGGCTACCAAAGACGGAAGAAAAGGATTGCATATTCGTAGTGGTGGACAGGTTAACAAAGTTTGCACACTTCTTTTCCATAGATATTGACTTCAGTGCAACACAGGTGGTCGAACTATTTTTCAGGGAGATTTTCAGGTTGCACGGCCTCCCCAAGACCATTATCAGCGATAGGGATAGCAGGTTTATGAGTACTTTCTGGAAGGAGTTATTCCGGTTGGTTGGTATGGCCTTGAACCCTAGCACCAGCTATCACCGGTAGACAGATGGACAGACAGAGATAGTCAACAAGTGGGTGGAGGGATATCTCATAAATTATGTGGTAGGGCAACAGAAGGCATGGGTCAGATGGTTGCATTTGGGAGAATATTGCTACAATACTACCCAGCATATGTCTATTGGCATGTCTCCATTCATAGCTTTGTATAGCTATGATCCTTTGTCATTTGTAGAGATTGCATTCAGAGACAGCAGGGAACCGATGGTACATTATTGGATACAGCAGAGCCAAGACATTCTCAGGGAATTGAAGGATCATCTACAAAGGGCGCACAACCAGCAGAAGGTCCAAGCAGACAAGCACAGAGTTGACCGGACTTTTGAGGTTGGCAATTTATTCTACTTGAGGTTGCAGCCATACAGGCAGGCTTCCATTAAAAGAAGTGAAGTAGAGAAACTAAAGCCATGTTTATTTGGACCCTATAGAGTCAACAGGAGGATAGGGATCATAGCTTACAAGCTGGAGCTTCCACAGGGTAGCATAATTCACAATGTTTTTCATGTCTCGTGCCTTAATAAATCTCTCGGTCAACACATTAGACCTATTGAGGTATTACCCCCCATGGATGAGGAGGGACAACTTGTTTTGATTCCGGAGGAGGTACTAGAAGTCCAAGAGAAGAGGCTCAGAAACCGAAGCATCAAGGAGTACCTGATTAGGTGGAAGGATTTACCCATTGAGGATGCCACTTTGGAGTAGGAACACATGGTAAGAGAAGCAGGTTTTGAATTGCTTGAGGACAAGCAATTTCAAGTAGGGGAGACTGTAATGTCCCCCACCTCTTAGAGAGGTGATGAGGAGACTCAATGGCCTAGGCACCCCCACTAGGTCATAGTCTTACACTGAAGGGGGAAGTCAATGAGGCTAAAGTTATATTTTTAAGTTGGCTTAAGAAAGGAAAAGGGATTAAGGGTAAAAGATAACTCAACAGAAGAGTAGAAGATTAACCCTAGGAGTTAACCTAACTCAATGGAGAATTAGAAGGAAAAAGCATAAGTAAGAGGCTGGGGTGCACCTATTATTCATTCTAGTTTTGGATTAGCATTTGCTATTTCTCTTGAGCATTCAGTTTGGGGGTTTTGCTGTACAAATCCTTGTGAGCAACTCAGTGGTGGAATATCCACTCACCTTGTTCCACAGCTTGGTCTCGGGGATGAAAGACTCCTCCACACCATTCTAGTCTCAGTTCATCTCCACCTAGTGCTTCAGAAGGTAGCAGGTCGTACTATTCTTGTGATTCCACCAAGGGCGCACCATTATCTAGAGGGAGGTTCGATCCAGCTTATCTAGAGGGCTTGGGGCCATTCCTACATTTGGGTTTTTTTTGCAGGGGCATGATCATCAATTTGAGGAATTTTCTGGAGGGTTATCATCCTCATATCATTATCTACAGATTGGGATGTCTTGGAGCCATAGGGGACGTCCTGTGATTAAGAAAAACTCAGATCTAGAGAGATCTGCTAGTGATTTGGTTCTGAAACTTCTCCCACTGGATTCTCTTAGCCCGATCTACATTCTGGGAGAGTTTCAATCCATTTGGAGTCGTATTTCTTCAGGGACAAGTTGCATTGGGGTTTCAGCTATTCAGGAGGGCGCAACTCCCTTAGAAGATTCAACAGTTGGAGGGGTTGAACTTGGAAGTTGGGCTTGAAAATGCAGGAGGAGGTTCCCACTACCCTGATCTATCATTGGACCGAGTTTGAGCTCATTTGGAGCATATTTCCATCAGGGCCGAATTCTTGAGGGTTTCAGTCTTCACTTGGAGTGTGACACTCTTCAGCTAGAGGGTTTGACATCCAGATTGGCTGGGTATTGGTCTTCATTACTTATTCAGCCTTTGGAGGCTTCTTTTGTATCAGCAGAGCATTTTGTAGCAGCTCATATCTATTGATTGTATGACCGTCTGAGGTTTATGCCAGATCGACCATCTATTGTATTGATTCTGCATAATAAAAAGGTCAGATCTTGCTTGTGCTTCTATATCTTGATTGTGTTATGATCTTCATGTGTTGGATGAATCTTGTATGCACTTAATAACTCAATAAACACATGCACAACAATAAATCAGTAGTAGTTAGTGATACCAAGCGAAAAATTTGGCTTGGGACCATTACATTTTACCTTTCAAATTACTTCTTCAAGTGTCTTAGGTTCATCAAATTGAATACTATCATTGAAGAATGAAGGTAAGCCACTTATAAAATGTTTTATCTTTACCTTCTCATCTCTAATATATCCAACATACCTCAAACACACCAGAAAATGTTTCTCATAATTATCCATAGTCATATTCCCCAATTTGAGTTCATAGAACTCCTATATTTTATTGTCATAATAGTACTCAGAAATATATTTATGCTAGAAATATTTCTTGAATTGATTGCAAGAAATATTATTTACATTGATTCTCTTTACTTACCTAAGGTCATTCCATGAAATTTAATCCTTTCCTTGTATATTTTGTATATCAATTTTATCCTTCAAGTTCATTGAGTATTTATATAATTGGAAATATTTCCTCATCCCCAACAACTAGGCTTCGACATGTTTATTTGTTTTGTTTTCACCATCAAAGGCAGGTGGCTTAATTTGGTGAATCTCTCCTTGCAATATGCCTTTTTCATGATTTTTATTTTGGTGTATAATTGGTGACATATCTAGATTTCTCAATGTATCTTCAAAAGTATATTCAATTCTTTCATGGGGAAATGAGATGGATTATGATGATATCCATACCTTTTGGTGGCTCTTTTTCACACTTGGGGTCTTCCATGAGAGTCCCTCTTTGAGTGACCCTTATTTTTTCCACATCATTTGAATTAGATCCATGCTTCAACTATATCTACAATTCATTTAAGCTTTGCACCACTTAAGTATTTATTTAATTTTGTCTTTCCCGAGATCTCATTATCCTTCCATTGTCTACACAACAGCTTTGAATTTCAACTTTCAATATCCTCATGGTTTCCGCTAGATATAGAAGCTTATATGGGTCCTCGTGTCCATTATATTCTATCTCTTCATTTCTCATACTAACTTTAAGTCCTCTCACTTCTTCCTCATGCTCAAAAAGATCTTATCCATCTTCCATATTCCTTCAAGAGTTGAGCTTGAATTCGAGCCTCTAATTGTATTTAATATAGAAATGTGTCTACAAAAGTGTTCATACAATTACATATATTAGATACATTTCATTTCAAAAATACATAAAAATATATATATATATATATATAGATATATATGAAACTATCCACATTTTTTATTTTTTTGGCAAATCAAGGTTGCAAGTTGTTTAATTTCCATTTTCTAGATATATCATAGGTACTTCTTGATAATATAATTATTTGGGTTTGTTTATTTCTAGATTTTGTTTTCAATGACTATACTCATGTTTGTTGGAAACATAATCCTTTAGGGTTATGGTATTGGTGATCCAGGTGGATATTGGTGGCCACCCACCCATTCCAAATTCCAACTAGCTCATCTTGACAGTGTTAAGTTCAACTTGTTTCTCTATAATGGGGATATTTATTTGTAATTGTGAGTTATACACTTTCGAGGTTGTCCAGAATCCCTACACAACATCTAGGTGGATAATGGTGGCCTCCCACCTTTTCCAATTGGCTTATTTTGGAAGTTTTCATGTCAGTACATCTTTATGTACTTCTAGGGCCGTTTTGAGGCCCTAAAAAATTTTTTTTGGGCTTGCCATAGTCAAACTAATGATGTAGTCACAATTTGATGGCATAATGCGTAGTTATTGAAAATACCTTTCCAACGGGCTATGACACCCCTAAAACGAAGATTGTATGCAAAATTTACGACCCTGGGAAGTCGATGTACTAACTTACCCCAACAAGGCCCACATGACTTTTGGCGCTTCATCTCTTAGGGTTAGGTTTTTGGATGTCTAGGGTTTTGGCATTGATGTTTATTATAAAAAGGCCTTCAGAGCCTCATTGTAATCATCTTCTTTTGAATGAGATTAGTCATCACATATCTTCTCAGAGATAAAGCTGCCACCATTCTAGCGAGTCTTGCACTCTATATTTTTACAGTCTCTGTACATTTGTTTCATTAATAGAAATCATGTATTGTTGTATTTCTCTTTTTCTGACAATTTTTATGTGTATTTCATTGTAATATATCTTCTTTCATTTCTTTCTAAAAATAATATGGATCAGTGGTATCAGAGTAGGCTACTCTTGATCATTTTTCAGTGCATGTCTTTGACGAGGTCCGATTATACAAAGTTGGGTCTCGAGCTTGTCTCTCTTGAGGACAATTTCTCTCGCATGCCAAATAAACCCTCTATGGTGGTAGAAAATAAAAACAACAAAGAAGAATATTCTATTAACATGTTGTTTGAGAAAGCTCTCATGCAACAGAGGGATGAAATGATGGAGAATTTTTCCCACATCCTTCAATGCCTGCTGATAGAAACATGCTCATCTTCATCAAGAGACTGCTTTGGAGGAACCTCTCCCTTCAAGGTACAATTTAATTTTGATATTCTCGTAGTTGAAGGTTGGATAGATGCATATGCCTTAGAAAAATGGTTAAATTTGCTAGAAGGTTATTTCTCTGTTCACAATTTTTTCGACAGGGAAAATATCACCTTCACACTCCTCAAGGCTCTCCCCCATGTCAAACATTGGTGGGAAACTTATTGGGAGAAAAGTTCCACATAGGAATTTGGAATATATGGGGTTGATCCCACTTGGGATTTTTTTGTGTATGCGTTCAAGGAACAATACTACCATGTTGATAACTATGAAGACCAGTACATGAGATGGACCACACTATGGAAAGAGAAGAGCCAAATAGTGTCAGATTTCACAAATACTCTCCATACCTTGCACACCAAGATGGGTATCAAATACTTCGAGTGATATCTAGTTCTGAAATACCGTGGGGATTTCCTTAGGTACATACAAACCAAAATGGATTTCCTAAACATCTCATCATTGGGAGATTCCTATCGATATGCTGTCAAAATCGACCAGAAATTTAGGCACTAGAACAAATGGGAGTTCGGGTCTGCAAATCCGCAACAACCAAAGCATAATAAAAATGACCCTAACTAACGACTTCCTGACAACTAGTCCAAGACATAGGAAAATAAGGGTAAAGGAAAGACAAAGAATGACACTGGGAAGTGGTGCAACTTCCACAAAATCCCCTGGCACAACATCGATGAATGTCGCTCGAAACAGTCATTGGTGGTCGAGGTAAAAGACAATGAGCCATACCTTGATTTGTAATCTAATATAGAAAATATTTAAAATAGACAGATCATCGACGCGGACCCCACTATTATTGTCGTGGCCACAAAAATTCAACTAAAAGAACCAGTAGATCCTGAAGAGGGGGAGTGGCTCTTCCATTCATAGATGTGGGTGAAGGGGACCCCATTTCTTTTCATTGTTTATAGCGGCATCCAGAAGAACCTCATCTCAGCTAGGTTGTCAAACAGTTGGGGTTATCGAAAACACCACACCCATAACCATATAATATCGGGTAGCTTCACCAGGGACGAGATTGTTGATATTATGGTAGCTTCGGGAGGTATGAACCTCCATTGCGACCTTTGACAAGATTAGAATGTTCTGGAAGAATGAAAATAAATGAAAGTAACCCTAGAAGAGATGTCGGTTGAAGAGAGTTAATTAATATGAATTAATTAGTACCCAGAATGAGAATTCGGCCCAGGTAGTTTGCCAGTATTACTATAAATATAGGGCGCCAGTCTCTCATTTGACACACTTCTCAGAATTGCAGAAAGCCACTTTTGTGCACTTCTGTCTAGCAGTTTTGTGTGCAGGTCCTAGGGAAGGTGCTATGGCAGTTTTGGGTGGACTCTTTGATCAACTTTGGTTACTTCTTTCTTGGTGCATTAGACTTTCTTGGCTATTGGATTTATACCAGGATTCTTCTCTCTGATAAGGTCAAGGTGCTCAGAGGGTGGCTTCAGCCTATGGTTGGGTAATAATAGTATTATTGTCAATGGTAAAATGAGCACATCCACTCATATTCTAATAGTTTATGGGCCCACGCCTCCTTGATTTAGTCTAATCGTTGGAAGGAAGCATAGACATTAGGATACTAAGATCGTTGAGGAACTGCCACTAGGGTTACTAGTAGGAGAAAATTCCAAGACATTGCTGCTAGGGTTACTAGAAGGAGCAGTTGCAGAAACCCTAAATCCCAAATCCAACGCCTTGTGATGGAGCATCTTGCTCAAGGAGAAGATATTCAAATGTGCACTAGTTCAGCACACCTTTTGGCTCTCTTAGAAGATAGAAAGTCAAAGTTGAAGTTTTGGATCAAGGCATGACCAACTACCAGTCAACCGAAGACATGAGTGAAAAGATCAGTCTTCTACACTACTCAACACTCACTGAAATGATTGAAGATGACATGTGGATAATCGATAGTGGAGCTTCTAGGCACATTACAAGAGATCAATCCAGACTCTCAAATCTAAATGAGAATAAGACATTGTACAAGGTAGAGCTTGGAGACAAAAGTACTTACCCAATTGAAGGATTTGGACAAGCCTCCGTCAAGTTGAAAACAGGAAACAATGTTCATTTAAACAATGTTTTATATGTACCTGGTTTAGAAAAGAATCTTGTATCCATATCTTGCCTAGAAGACAAAGGAAACATAATAGCTTTCGTAGATGGAAAAGTGTTATCTTGGCATAAAGACTCCAGCATAGAGAATGCTATGGTTATTGGAAGTCATGAAGGAAATCCATATAGACTACTAGAACAAAATGAATAATCTCTCGTACATAAAGAAGTCAATCCCAATGAACTTTGGCATAGAAGGTACGCTCATATTAATTATCAAGAATTACCTTTTCTCAAAAGGATGGTTGAAGGAATACTAGAATTGCAGTCTACACATGAAGGAATTTACAAAGGATGTGCTCTTGGGAAGAATATCAACAAACCATTCCCAAGAAGCAACAACAGATCTAAGGGGGTTCTAGATCTGATACACTCAGATGTTTGTGGTCCGATGCCAGTCAAATATCTAGGAGGATCTCTTTACTATGTAATATTCATAGATGAATATTCAAGAAAGACTAGGTTATATCTACTAAAGACAAAAGATGAAGTATTCATAAAGTTTCAAGAATTCAAAGCAGAGATAGAGAATCTCACAAACAAGAAGATCAATATCTTAAGAACATATAATGGAGGAGAATACACCTTAAAGGAATTCGCTGCATTCTGCAAATCGACAGGGATTAGGAGGGAGCTGACTATTCCTCATAATCCTCAACAAAATGGTGTAGCAGAAAGGAACAACAGATCTATTGAAGAGACATTAAAAGCACTACTAAATGATCAAGGGTTATCCATGTTCTTATGGGGAGAAGAAACCATGACAACAATATATGTGCAAAACAAAATTCCTCACCACATATTGAAGGACATGACTCCAGAAGAAGCCTTCTCAAGTAAGAAACCTAATGTGGAAAACCTAAGAATCTTTGGATGTCCTATTTACTCTCACATTCCCAAGGATAAAAGGAATAAACTAGAACCTTCCGGAAAGAAAGGTATATTCGTGGGATATAGCGATTCATCCAAGGCTTATAGAATCTATATTCCAGAACAACATAAGATTGAAGTCAGCAGAGACATGACATTCAATGAAAAGATGGCTTTCAAGAAATCCATAGAAGAAACTATAGAAGAAGAAGAGAATGAAGAACCTATTGAAGAAAGCACAGAAAACCAAAATGACGAAAAGGAACAACTTGATCATCATATGCAACCATGTGAGACCATTGATTCAGACATTGTACCTAAGACCAAGAAATGACCAGCTTGGCTTGAAGCTACCTTACAAGACGCAGAAAGACTCAAGGTCCCAGAAGGAACATTCAAAACAAGTAAGAATCCTAAAAGATTCTCAAGCTATGCAGCATATATGACAAAACTTCTAGATGAAGAACCTACCACGTTTGAAGAAGCAGTTCAAAATAAACAATGGAAAGAAGTTATGATGAAATAACACCAATCCATTATGAAAAATGATGTATGGGAAATTGTACCTAGACCTAAATAAAAATCAGTGGTAACTTCAAAGTGTGTATATAAGATCAACCATGCAGCAGACAGAAGCGTGGATAAATATAAAGAAAGGTTTGTAGCTAGAGGGTTCTCCCAAAAGGAGGGAGAAGATTATGACAAAACGTTTTCTCTGGTTGCTAGATATACTTCCATTAGAGCTATCATATATCTTGTCGCTTCCATGGGATGGAACTTACATCAGATGGATGTAAAGATAGCTTTCCTCAATGGAACAATCGAAGAAGAAGTATATATTGAACAACCTCAAGTGTTTGAAGTACATTCCAGAGACACTCACGTGTGCTTATTAAAGAAATCTCTATATGGACTCAAGCAAGCTCCAAGGGCTTGGTATGCCAGAATGGACAACTATCTAACGAGACTTGGTTTCTCCAAAAGTCATGCAGATCCAAACCTTTACTAAAAATTCATGGACAATGCACCTATAATTCTACTACTATATGTTGATGATCTATTCATAACAGGTGAAGAGTCTCTCGTCATCCAGTGCAAAAAGGAACTAGCTTCTGAATTTGATATGAAATATTTATGTCTCATGCATTATTACTTGGGACTAGAAGTATGGCATAAGAGTGGTGAAATATTCATTGGACAAGGAACGTACGCAATAAAGATTCTTCAGAAGTTTGATTGCAAATCCATAGACACTCCTATGACATTAGATATAAGAAAAGTAAAAGATCCAGATTCTGATCCAGTAGATCCATCACTATATCGACAATTGATTGGGTCATTGATGTATTTGGTAAATACGTGACCAGACATTTTGTTTGTCGTGAATACACTAAGCCAGTTCCAGGTGGAACCTAGACATGAGAATTGGATAGTTGCAAAGCATGTCCTAAGATTTATTCATGGGACAATCAACTATGGCTTAAGATATATCGCATCTAGTGATATACAACTTCATGGATTTACAGATTCAGATTGGGCAGGAAGTACAGAAGATAGAAAGAGTACTTCAGGAATGTGTTTCAGCTTGGGCTCCGCTATAATATCTTGGGGCAGCAGGAAACATAAGTTTGTCACACTCAACATAGCAGAAGAAGAATATATCGCAGCATGTGAATCATGCACATAAGCTATATGACTGAGGAAGCTAATCTTCAATTTATTTGATCAGATTCCAGATTCGACCATAATACATTGTGACAATCAGAGTTGTATAAGACTATTAGAACACTCAGTGTTTCATGAAAGGTCGAAACATATTGAGATAAAATACTACTTTATTCAGGATAATGTCCGGGAAGGAGAAGTAAAGCTCTAGTATATCCCCACAGATGAGCAGATAGTAGATATCCCGACAAAGCCTCTGTCCAAAATAAAATTTGCATATTTCTGAGATAAGATGGGGATCGTGGAAATAAATCCCTTAGTTGAAAGGGAAGACATGACTCTCAAGGTTGGGACGGAGCATTGACATATTATTGAATTGAGGACATTCATTTTCAAGATTGAAAAATAGTCCAACTTGGGAAGATTCTTTCCAGTTCAGAAAGTGGATTGAGATTTCTGATGGACAGACATTTTCCAGTTCAGAAAATGGTCCAGATCGAATGGTCATTTTTGTAATGAAAATGGTTTGACGGATTGTTAATGTACCATAGACAATGACTTCCCATTGTGGTTAACATGGGGAGTGGTATAGAGCAGTCTCTCTTCTTGAGGTTTACTCAAGAAGACTGGCCCGCCTCGTCGGACAACGATTTCTCATTGTGGTTAACATGAGGAATGGTCTGTTTTGGAGGTTGGTGCAGGACAATCATTTCCTCTTGTGGTTAACATGGGAAATGGTCCAGACAGTCATTCCTTAGGGCGGATTCATTCTCTCTAGGATGCACTTTGTTTAGTGCCGGAGGAATNTCAGAAATCAGAACAATCATTCTTCCTTGTTTGAGAAGAATAGTCCAGATAGCCCATCATTGATGTTCTACTCTGAGGGAAAATACTCTTTCAGATCTCACAGATGTGAGTGAAAGAATGGCCCAGATGATTCAGTTTATATCATAACAATATTTTCTTTGCAGGTTGATATCAGATGATTGTTATGGAGACTGTCTGTCTCCAGACAGTAGAGATATGCTACTATGGTGGATATATTCGACTATTTGTGACTATGTGTCACTGTTTGAATAGTTGTGTACTACCATGGATAAACACAATTGTGTTTTATCAATTAATATTGTACTAGTTTTCATGGAGATTATCCAGGTGGATAAAAATGACAATGCTCGTGATACTACCAGTTGAATGGTCTGTTTGTGCTCAATATCATTATTAGTTATACCTCCCTAGCTAGGAGGGAGTTTTGATATTATGGTAGCTTCGGGAAGTATGAACTTCCATTGCGACCTTTGACAAGATTAGAATGTTCCGGAAGAAAGAAAAGAAATGAAAGTAATCCTAGAAAAGATGTCGGTTGAAAAGAGTTAATTAATATGAATTAATTAGTACCCAGAATGAAAAGTCGGCCGAGGCAGTTTGCCAAGATTACTATAAATACATGGCGCCAGTCTCTCATTTGACACACTCCTCAGAATTGCAGAAAGCCACTTATGTGCACTGCAATCTAGCAGTTTTGTGCGCAAGTCTTGGGGAAGGTGTTGCGCCAGTTTTGGGTGGACTCTCTGATCAGCTTTGGTTACTTCTTGCTTGGTGCATTGGCCTTGCTTGACTATTGGATTGCTACTAGGATTCTTCTCTCTGTCAAGGTCAAGGTGTTCGGAAGGTGGCTTCGGCCTATGGTTGGGTGACAATAGTGATATTGTCAATGGTAAAACGAGCACATCCACTCATATTCTAACAGAGATATATGTGTCAGCCAGCAGTGTCGCATGTCCTATGGCATCATTTCCTTCAAGGATGAGGTAGTGTGTGATGTTTCCCCTCTTGGTGTTTGTGATGTTGTTTTGGGCAAACCATATATGTGGAAATGTCATGTTGTTTATGAGTCTCGACCCCACAGTATCATTATTACTTTGGGGGGTCAACTCTACAGGATACTAGAGGTAATTCTGACTATTGTTCTACCAAAATAGTGCCACAAGGTAATCTCTCATACTACAAAATTCATCATCTTCACAATCTGTTCAAATGATGCACATAAGGTAACTACAACTACTGCAACCTCAACACCTTCTATCCAGTAGAAGCATATTGCAGAAGAGAAAGAAGATATTGTTTCTTCACCTACAATGGTGCCTACACAATGCCCCATCAAGCCCAGAGACAATAGGTTGGTGGAACAGATTCAACCCTGCCAACAACAGGTTCGTGACAGCCTTCCACAAACCAAGCAACGCAACTTCTCCAACTCACTAAGATTCAGAGTAAAAAATCGCTTTCCCCTCTTCCCCAAGCACTCAATGTAATGGATACCATTGCTTCCTAAGGGGGGAGGACTGATCAAGGTGGATATTGGTGGCCACCCACCTATTCCAAATTCCAACAGGCTCATCATGACAGTGTTCAGTTCAACACGTTTCTTTGTAATGGGGACATTTCTTTGTAATTATGGGTTCTACACTTCTGGGGTTGTCCTAAATTCCTACACAACATCCACATGGATAATGGTGGCCACCCACCTTTTCTAACTAGTTGATTTTGGAAGTTTTCATGTCAGTACATCTTTTTGTTTTTTCGACTTACCATAGTCAAACTATTGATGAAGTCAAAGTTTGGCGACATAATGCATATTTCTCAAAAATAACCTTTCCAACGGGCTATCACATGCCTAAAATAGAGATCGTATGCAAAAGTTATGACCTCGAGAAGTTGATGTACTAACTTATCCCAACGGAACTCACATGACTTTTTGTGCTTCATCTCCTAGGGTTAGGTTTTTGGATGTCTAGAGTTTTAGCATTCATGTTTATTATAAAAAGGCCTTAAGAGCCTCATTGTAATCATCTTCTTGCGAATGAGCGTAGTTGTCTCATCTCTTCTTAGAGATAAAGCTACCACCATTCTAGCGAGTCTTGCACTCTGTATTTTTACAGTCTCTGGCATTTCTTCCATTAATAGAAATCATGTATTGTTGTATTTGTTTATGAAAATGTTTATGTATATTTCATTGTAATATCTCTGCTTTCATTTTGTTCCAAAAATAATCTGGATCAATTGGTCACTTGCGTAGGAATGTAAAAGATCGAGTGACAGTGTAACACTCGTTGGGAGTCCAAAAGACCTTGGAATATGAATTCAAAGGTCAAGACTATGTATTTATACATGTATCATATTGATGAAGAAAATGCATTTCACATTTTTATTTATTTGTGTGTGTCTAACAGTGGTATTAAAACCCATTAGTTTACCCTCAATCCACCTTTCTTCTCATGTCGATTCCTTTTCTACTCTATGTGCATCCTGACCTCTCTTGCACGCCCTCGAGCTCACTCGTCCATCATTCACACCTCTCTCTCTTTGGTGGCTTCCAACCCGTCGACTATTCCAAAACCATCAATTGTTTCACGCCAATCACTAGTCACCCATGCGAAACCCTAGTTTTCTTGTTATTGTTTTCGTAACCCTAAACTTAGTCTGTATCCAAAACCTAATTCGTGGGCCACATACTCATCAACTCAAATGCACAGACCAACCATTACTCATTCTTCAAGGTTGAACACAACCCTATATGGTATAGCTTGATCTAATGCTCGACCTGGTATAGCTCGATCTGCCTCCACGCAGGATATAGCTCGATTTCCCTCGATTTCCCTCCTAACTCGCTGCAAGGAGACATTAGTGTTGGTGTTGACCAAGGATTTTAGGAGTCGATCGGGCGGTATTTGAATCTCACGCTGCAAGGTGATATTAATGTTGGTGCTGACCAAGGATTTCATGAGTTGATCAGGCGGTAGTTGAATCTCACGCTGCAAGGAGACATTAATGTTGGTGTCGACTGAGGATTTCAGGAGTCGGTTGGGCGGTAGTTGAATATCATGCAGCAAGGAGACATTAATGCTGGTGTCGACCAAGGATTTTAGGATTCGATTGGGAAGTATTTAAGTCTCACGCTGCAAGGAGACATTAATGCTGGTGTCAAGTAAGGATTCCATGCTACTTTCAAGCCCGTGCATGAATCTGGTGCATTAACGTTGGCTCTCTCCAAAGCTCATCTTCATGTGCGCTCTATTAAAGAATAAGTTCCCTCCAAGAGTAGATATGATTTTCTCCAGATCGATATCAGACTCCACGAGTTGCAAATAAAGGAGAGCAATAGGCGTGAAGTTGGCCTCATAAGTATTAAAAGAAGTGATGAAGTGTGGGAGATCTTATCACATCTTGGAACCCATAAACAAATAGTCATGTTTCAGTGATTGACAAGTCATTGTACTTAACATATATCTCAATTATCATTTAGTTCGAAGTCACGTCATATTGTTTCAGTTGCAAAATGTTCAAAACCACAGTTTTATGTTTGGAACCCATTAACAATGTGTCTAGTGGTCATATAATCTGTCAAAATCCTTGGCCACTGATTCTAACATGCCCAATTTTATTTTTTCGGTACTCATCCCTCTTGACATTAGTGGCAAGATGAAATTATAGGAGGATTACATAATTGTGTTGTTTAGTGTAGAAGACGCCATTCCAATTGCTACCTGGGCAATGAAGTCACATTTATGTTTATTCAACAAAGTGCACTATTGCATGAAGAAAATGTTACTAAAAAGACCAAAGTAACATAAAACATGCTCCTCTTTTTTAATGGGGACCATGCATATGTTGTTTTTAATCCATATAGTGGCATTGGTGATGAAGCTCATGTAACACCCCTCATAAGATTTACTTCAGTGAAAGAGAAGAAGGATTTGAACATTTTTGGGTTATGCTTTCTGCCATACCTATTATAATGCTTTCTAGACAATTATAATGATATCGCTCATTTTTTAGCAGAGGAGGTACAACAACTTCTCTTGTTCAAAATCCAATAGAGGTTGTCAAGCAAGGAAATTTGCAAATGCTCCTGATCTTTGTGGTAAAGGCACAGGTTCCAGATCTATATCCAAGCTCTCCAGTCATTCGACAACTCTGTGATAAGTGACAACACACTTGGAACATTGTAAGTTTACTTGTGTGTTTTGAAATTAGGTTGATTTACATTGTAAACATGTGCATTTTCGATAGAAATCGACACCCACATTTGTTGAGTTTGCATCTGGTGAGTTTGCATCTAATTGTAAACAGTGGAATTGCAAGAAACCATGTGAGGTATGAGATATGGCTCGAGTTGAGGAACTGTTAGAGTTATTGAACACTCTAATCCTCTATTATGTGGACAATACAATCACTATTGACAAAACAACTCTATAGTCTGTTACAACATTGCTACAAACTCAGACTCGACTTCTTCACAATGCACTTGAGCTAAATAATCTTCAACAACATTCTGAACTAGTCATTCTTCAGAACCCTATTTTCAAAGATGAAGAAGATGATGATGTCGATTCAGATCAACAACCAACACAACAACAACTTAGTGAGACATCCCTAGATTCAAGTACAAATGAAGATCAAATTCCTCTTTCCAAGCCCATCATCATACCTTGGGAAGAAATAAAGGACAACAAGCATAGAACATGTATTGGATATGAAAATGATATCACCTTTCATAATCCAGATTACACCAAACCGATCCAATTCCAGAGTGTTGGAATCCTAGAAGAAAGTTCACATTTACCTGCTCCAGTTCAAAAGAAGATTCTGAAATTCCAACATTGTTAGTGAGTTGGCCACAAGGAAGATCATTGTTTTGATTTTCATCCTTTCGATCATTGTGGAAAGAACAAGCGTCATTCAAACAAATGTTTTAACAACAAGAAATATGCAAGAGTAAAGAACCACTATGGGTGGATCCCTTCTTGGTGATGGTCATCAATAGCCAAGAAGATATCTTAGTCATATTGTAGAATTGATTCTCGAGTAATGAGACAACTTACAGTGGAGATATTTTTGTTTTCTCTCCTTGTCTCTCATAGAGGGAACAACATAAAAAATTGACATTTAGGATTCAAGTTTCGAAGTCTCATTAATAGAGAAGTAACAAACGGACGTGACAAGTGAGCGAGATTGGCTTGTGGTTTTCCTTAAACCACCACTTAGTAGAAGACTTACAACTTCTGCTAGACAATGTTTTTTGGTTTTCCTTAAGCCATCACTTAGTAGAATACTTACAACTTATGCTAGCCATTCGGTTTGTGGTTTTCCTTAAACCACCACTTAGTAGAAGACCTTCAACTTTTGCTAGACAACAATATATGGTCATATTTAAACCAACATTCGAGAGCACTTCCAATTAGCAGAAGACATCAGCTTCCAACTTCTAGCCAACTTAGGAAATATTTTGGGAACCATTAAGCCTAGAGTAGGGTTCCAAAGTTTGTGGTCATCCTTAAACCACCAAATTGGTTTGTGTTATTCCTTAAACCACAATCACTATTTAGTAGAAGACACCAAATTCTGCTATCCATTCAGTTTGTGGTAATCCCAAAACCGCCATATTCAGAGAGCATATCCAGCCATCAACAACTACACACTTCCAAATTTCAATTTCCCACTTTCAGATATCATCTCTCACCTTGGAATCATATACACCCCTTTAGATTAAAGGGGTGGGGGGAATGTTGTAAACATAATATGCTAGGGTTATGGTATTGGTCACTTGTGTAGGAATGTGAAAGGTCAAGTGATAGTGTAATGGTCATGGGGAGTCCAAGAGACCTTAGAATACAAATCCAAAGGTCAAGACTATGTATTTATACATGTACCATATTGATGAATAAAATGCACTTCATGTTTATCTTTATTTGTGTGTGTCTAACAATGCCAAATTTTGAGGTTGGAGAAAAAATTTACATCTCCCAAAAGTTATCATTTCTACCAAATTTCTGCAATTTTTTCTAGTGCAATCAAGGTCATAGACTATCTTTTTCTACCTGTAGAAGAAAATACACAAAAAACTAGAAAAAATTATGTTGGGTCCTAATAGTACTTATGATTATGAAAAAACATCCAATAGACCTCATCTTGGTGATTAAATACTCCAACCATATTCTACATCAATATGGAAATGTCAACTTTCCACTTTTTGCATGTTTTCCAATGTCAGAAAATTTGATGAAAATCAATATCTTTCAAATAGTGAAAAACTAGAAAAAAAATCACTTGGATAAAGTTCTCTAGATTATGGAAAATATGGAAGGATGACTTGGAAAATGTTTTCACAATTTTTGTCTCATATCACAATTCCTCCATTTATAGTTTCCAAAATTGTCAAAAATTGTCCTGGAATAGTGGATTTTGCCATATTTTTCCAATTACACTCCAAACGCTTTTGAATCTATCTAAATGAACTATTGTATTCCCTTGTGATTTCCCATAGTTCATACTATCCAAATTTCATAATCAACCAGCCTTTCTAGATGGGGTCTCCACTTAGTGAACCTTTGAGATAGAACATGCATTCATGGGCTATTAAAGAATACCTCTAATTTCACTAGATATTGATAAATACCTCCCAAGTTACTTTTGTTGAACCCCCCCTTGTTGGCACCAGGCCGAAGGGGAAAGAAGAACGATCGTGGGAAAGAAAACGTGCGGAAAATTGAAGTAACAACTGGCAAAAGAACAACACATGCGCATGCAAGAAAGTGTGCACAAAGGAAAGCGACAGCTGGAGGAAGAACAACATGCACATGGGAGAAAGACCTAACGTAAGAAGGGTTAGGGTTTTGGTAATATTCTGTAAAAGGCTGAAGAGCCCGAAATGTAAAAATATAGATACGAAAGTATCATATAGGGATGGTTGTTGTTATTATTGTTGTTGGTGAGGATTAGGCTTTGGAGTGAAGTTTTGGAGATTGTAACCACGCAGGAGCATAGGCGATATGTAATGTTTTTAGCTCTATGAACCGATTTTGTAAGCTGTTGAGCAAAGAAGATACGAGGGAAGGTAGATTTGGGAATTAGACCGTAGGTTGTAGAGCCTGGTGCGATCTAGTTCGCCTCACATAGATCTTACCCATTTTTTTGGAGAATTGTAAGCGCGCGGTGCCAAAAATGCATAACTACCATAATAAAAGAGCCAAGAGCCAAATCTTTGTGGACATATCCTAGGAGGGGGTGAACCACAGTAATACTTGCGTAATGTGTTGAATGTATGCATGTCTCAAATTTCTTTCAACAATTAATGGTTAATCTTGATGAACGAGTTAATACATTATTATGAATTTGTTTATACTTTGCTGGAATTAAATTGTGGGATATACATATGCGACTTCAAGGAATAAGTAGTTTACCTTACAGCTCACGGTACTTGGCTTTAATCAAGAAACCCCTATCCCCTACTCTTTCCTAGGCTGTAAACACCTGAGTCTTACAGTCACCCATTTAAAGCTATCTCGGGTGAGACTGTGCAATACCTTCTGGGTGTTGTGTTGCCTTCTGGCTTACCAGGAGGGCCGATAGTTTTAGAGGATTTGTTGGAACCCCGAATGACATGAACCCTAGGTCAATAACTTAGAAAACCCGAGAAGGGAAATAGTAACCAACAAATGGTTCCGTTGTTGTGTTAAGAGGAACAAGAGAGGAGTGAGTAGAGGAGATAAAATGAATAAGAACCGAAGGAGCGGAACAAAAGAGAAATGAGCCATTAGAAGGGAATGTTGAGACCTTGGAACCCCACGAGAGAAGAAATTGAGGGTTGGTTGAGAACTAAAGAGCTAGAGTTTGCACAGAAAGAAAATAGAAACCCTAGGATTACACCGCATAAATACCTGGATAAATACGGATTTACGGATTTACACGAAGTCTTTTTCTATGATTTTCCGCATCTACTACAGGAGAGGATCTTAACGTTAAAGGATAACCATGTGATGAATCAGATTCAACAACTATATTGGACTCTAGTACAGATCCAACAGATGCAGCAAGTGAACAACAAACTCACCCGCGCAGTCGACTTTTGGCTTGATTGTGTTGTGGCGAACTTTATCACAGAATTTGCGGTAGACACAGCAAATTCATACAGCACAGCTGAGCAAGAGTTCCTACGAGGACCCAGAGGAGGTACATTCGATCACTATATACTTCTATCAAGATATTGTTATATATAATGACAATGGAATCAGACAGCTAGACTTCCCTGCGTGCATGGGGGAAGGGGGAAGCACTGACAGAGAGAGGAGGAATGGAAGGAGGGAAGGATAAAGAGAAGGAGGAGGAGGAACCCTTGGACCTAATATTGATGGATAATGACCAGCTTAAGTGAATACTGGCGTCATCAGGAACAACGTGTAGCGGAGCACCCTACTAGTATAAGGTGAATATCAAGAAGAGTGTCGTAGCCGAGAGGGAGGGGTTGGCAAGTGATGAGGAAGAGGTAGAGGATCTCCGGGCTATGGAGCAGATTGAGGAAATCATGCATGCCACGTATGAGAGGAAAACAAAAGGCCAAGAACAGGAGGAGAAGGCATCCATCCCTTTCATATTAATGTCAGTGTGGAACCTATAAACCCATCTGCGACCAATACACCAAAGAGAACACCACCATTTAGACAACCAAAGTTTGGAGGAAGTCCGACAGCAGGAATTACATCTACACAAGGAGAAACAACTGGAGGAGTTAGTTCAGAAAACCTTAGTCAAGTATCTACACCGCGCGGAGGAGGGAGTAGCTCAGTATTTGGAATGGCAGGACACAATCCTACTATCAGATTACCAAAGTTTTGAGGAGAAGTAGTAGAATACCCTGAGAAGCATCTGTTCATTTGCACAAATATCTGGGAAGCAAAGAAAATCACTGATGAAGACACCAAACTCACGCAGCTAGCGATCACGCTAAGAGACCGAGCACTAGACCGGTATATGAGTCTAGACACAAACAATGTTCCCGGAACGACAAGGACATTGTACAACATTAAGAAAATATTGATAAATGAATTCCAGAAGCCGAGCTCAGAGGATCAATAAATGAATGAGATGATTGAAATAAGATAGAAAACAGGAGAATCGGTGTGGGATATTGATCAAATATTCAAGCAATTAAAAGTAAAGTTGAAATACCTTATGACCGATATGCAACATCGACACCTATTTTTCAACTCACTACTCCCACACTTAAAATATCCATTACGACAATAGAAGTTTCAGACGCAAGCAGAGGCTCTACAGGAAGCCTTGCAATTGGAAGAGAATCAGTACCAACAGATGGACTCGGCTATCGAAGAACTGAAAGAGGATCTGAAGAACTTAACATTTCAACTGAACAAGAATAAGAACAAGGACAAACGAGAAGTCGTTTGGTGAACTACCTATAGGACGGAAGGACACCACAAGAATGAATGCCCAACATTCGCATAGTATATGGTGATGGGGATGCCAAACCCACTACCAGAGGGAGGATTATGGTGCGAAATATGAAAGAAACTGGGTCATGACCCTTACCACTGCACGATGATGTAGAAATACCAAACAGTTCCAAAGAGCTCATATTGCACCTTTTGCAAGTCAGTCGGCCATGACGACAAATATTGCAGAACTATGGATATGATGCGGGAAATAACATCAGACGCATACAAGGTACAGGAAGAAATGATGATTGGGCAAGAAACACCACAGTTCACTCAAGCTCCAGCCCCATACAACACTGCGCAACAACAGTATAATACTGTGTCGCAGCCGTACAATAACGCGCAACCACAGTACAACCCGACACAGCCCCAATACAATACCGCGCAGTATAATCAGGGACCATAGTATAACATGTCATGAGGTGATCGCGCAGCTTATAGAGGAGAAGGATGAGCCAAAGGAAGTTTCGGATGAGGTAGAGGATCAGTCACATGTCACAATTGCTAGCAACCAAGACATTATGCACGGGAGTGCCTACTACCACCAATGACCTGTATGTATTGTCGTGCATCGGACCACGATACAAAGGAATGTCTGACATTACTTGTAAAGATAAAGAAAAAAAAAAGAATCAAAATAACCAGAATGTTCAGTGGATTTCAGCCGAAGCAAGGGATGACAGACGGAACATCAACATAGTCACTCGAGGAGGAACGAAAACAAGAAATGACGTAGTTCAAAAGGAACCAGTGCATAACCAATGGGTAAAGAAGAAAACTGACCCCAATAAGAAGAAGGAGAAGGAGAAGGAGATCTTTACAGAATTCTGACAAGAATTCCAGAAGGAGAACATTGCGTCGACTACACAACAAAGCAAGGAAGCTCCAGAACATGAAATGCCGCCATCACTAGACCATACCAAAAAAATACAACCCAAGGAACAAGTAAGTACTATCAAAGACTTTTTGCAATCATGCATCAAAATGTTAAGTGATTCTTCATCTATTAAAATATTGCAAAACATCCTAGAAAAATGTAGCAGCGAGACGGAACAGAAGCCAGAATTGAAAACTGTCAACCACCTACACACAAGAAGAAGAAAAAGTAGGGAATTTGGACTAAATGCCAACATTGGGGATTTCAATATGGGAGATATTATACTAGATCTAGGATCCGAAGTGAATGTGCTACCAAAAGCTACATGGCAATGCATGGGAGAACCTACACTGGGATACTCAATTGTTCAATTAAAGCTAGCAAATAAAGATAGAGTCCTACCAATAGGTAGACTGAAAGGAGTGAAGGTAGATATGGATGGTGTGTGCACTAAGGCAGACTTTGAAGTCATCGAAATAGTATACGGCACAACACCTTACCCAATGCTACTTGGTTTGGATTGGGCGTTCGACAACCAGGCCATAATTAACTTAAAAACCAAAAATATGACATTTGAGTCGGGGGACAGGGTCATAGCCCCACTCGACCCATCAGAAGGTGAGAGGTTCGTAGAACCCACTTGTCTGGATTTAGAAGAGATTGTCCAGTTGTACATAACAACTGCGCACGATGCAAACTATATAAACCCAACTGTAGGTGGGGTACTGAGTTGGCAGAGCATTACTTCATGTACAACAGACTCAGACACCCAGTTAGAAAACTGGCAGCAAAGACTACACGAAGTATCCATGAGAAGGTGTGCCAGAATAGACAGTGCAGTAAGGTGGATTGCCACAAAAATCAGAGAACCACCTAGTTTTCACGGGTTAAATGATTTAGAAACTTTCTTGACACAATATGAAGACGAAGTATTAGAAAATCAGAGATTTTTGTTGGATCATGTTGTCATTGATGCCAATGGTTTGATTGATTGATGTCATTGATTGATGTCAAGTGATTGATTGATGTCAAAGGATTGATTGACTGACATCAATGTTGGTATTGCCATCAAT
>JASDQU011506427.1:0-22908 GCA_032191745.1 Picea mariana | reverse complement strand
ATCTTGATCTTCCTGAGTTTATCTTTGAGCGCTAATTTCCTATGGTCGCTACTGTTTTGGAACAGATCCATCAAAACCTTCCACATTGCATATGGTTTTTTTTTCCCATGGAAACTTGAGACAATGTGGTCTCATACTCCCTCCAACAATATCCTCCTTGCCTTCACCACTTTCTTTTGCCATGCATCAAGATTTGTAGTATTTGTCACATCCAGCTTAGGAACATCGTTGCCAGTGTAACCCTTCAAGCCATTGTCTTCGAGTACTACTTCCATCCTGTCCTTCCAAGCAATGTATTAGAGCTACCCTCGAGTGCATACTCTAACCTCAAGCCATTGAAAGACATTTTTGATCTTGAATCAGCTACCGCACCAAGAAAATGTTGCAAATTCGAATGTTATCCAACCACCAAAACTCAACTGTTGTAATCCCTCTTCCCTGGGAGGTTCACACCCCACCTGAGAGTAGCTTGAGGGAAGCTTGCACCCTACCTGTGGGTAGCCTGCGAACTTTCCTGGGAAGTTCGCACCCTGCTTCACTGTAGGGTGAGGGGAGTTCACACCCTACCTATGTGTAGCCTGCGAACTTGCCTGGGAAGTTCGCACCCTACTTCACTATAGGGTAAGGGCAATTCGCACTTCTCCCTTAAGTAGCCTATGAGAATCACCTTGAAGTTCGCACCCTGCCTTTGTCTAGGGTGTGAGAATTTCTTCTCTGTGAATTGAGCGTAGTCTACAATACTAAAGTTTGCACCCTGCTAGAGATGAGACTTGTGAGAATGAAATTATGTTCGCACCTCACTTTCGTGACTCTATGGCCTCCATGACTCTGATACCATGTAGAAATTTCGATACAAATTAAGTATTTACTGCGATTCTCCTAATATAACAATTATACGCCACTATTAAATACAAAATTGCTTCTAATATTATTCTTGCAGAAAATTAAACCACGATCACAACCACAATCACAAAGTGAAATATCAAGAACACATAACATAGAAGATTTACCGGGAAAGTGTAAAGCTAAAAACCCCACTATCATATATTATGTATATCATGAATCATGAAACAATCCCATACAAAACTCTAATCCAAGAGCTCTCAATACAATACAATCGTCTCACACTGTCATACACAAATCAACAAATACATGTGCCAATTTCTGTGTCTAGACAGCCTGCCTCCTCTGCACAATCTCTGCAATTCGAATTCTCACAATGATCATTCTAATTCCTTAGTTTTCACATGCTCATAAGCATATCCACTGCATGTGTGATCAAATCACAACTGATAGCCAAACTATCCCTTTCACCTAGTATCTCAACTGGGTCTCCACTGGATCTGACATGCATGTAGTTAACCGTCATGAATCTTCAGTTGCATGTGAGTTCACTGATTAATTGAACTCTCACTAGTGCATGTTTAGTTACAACTAGTACAACTAATCTTAACTCACTTAACTACACTTGTAATTCTGTTACAAATCCAACTCACTCAGTTATGAATGAAATAATAGATTAATATTTATTGTCTAATTTATTTAAGGGAGAAGTAAATTAGACACATGTTTCTTGTTGACTTTTCAACACCCTTCACTCACATCTGTGAATGAAAAAGGTTCTCGCCTTCCTCTAGCTCGTCAGGTTCACCGGGATGGAGCTTGGTGGGAGAAGCAATAGCACTAGGTTCTGTGTCAATGATATGTCTCCCCCTTTTTTATTTTGATTCAAAGTTGGAACCGGCATCTGATTTAGAGGCTTTCACCTCAGCCACAAATGGCTGTATTGAGCGACAATCAACAGTGTTATGATAGGGGCTCTAATGGAAGTTGCACCACTTCTTAATATCTTTGTTTATCTTTTTGATGTCATTATTTTCTTGCGGCATGGACTGGTTGTCCTGAGGCTGGCTGTAATTTCTCTATCCTTTGTTCTGCAGGTTGGGTCTGCGCTTTCCTAGATTTTGCTGTGAGGGGTTCCTAGGCAAAAATTTCCACGTCTTTTGTTTGAGCTTCTACTTGATTTTGATGGCATATTGGTAGGCCACACCCAAGGATGAGATGTCTAGAAACTCCATTTCAGCCTAGATGTATCTATGTACACCATCACGATACTTGAGCATGAGATGTTGCTCAGAATCTTTGACACACAACTTTGTGTGTAAGGTACGGAAGATATTCATGAACTTGGGCACTGCTTTGCCTCTTTCCTTCAGCAGTGTGGTCCATTTTCTATATAGGTTGTCATAACTTCCAACAAGGTAGTATTGTTTCTTAATAGCATCCCTGGAGGACTCCTAGGTGACCATGACTATAAATAATGAGGTTTCCTTTTTTTCCTTCTACTCAAAGAAATTTTCCCACCAATCTTTGACATTGGGAATGGATTTGAGAAGCGCAAAAGTAATCTTTTCTCTATTCGAGAAGTTATGGACAAAGAAATAACCTTCTAGCAAACTCAACCATTTTAATATAGCATTAGCGTCTATCTGACCTTCAAATATAGGAATATTCAAGTTGATTTGTACCTTGAAGGGGGAGACACCTCTGTTTGAGGAAGGTGTGTCACCTTTTGGTAGTGGCCGAAGGATTTGTACAAAACTATTCCTCATATCGTTCCTCTGTTCGGTGAGGGATTCCTCGAGAAACATTTTGAAGGGAGATCCTGTCCCATCGTGTTTATTTTATCCCACCATGAAAGGTCCTTTGTTCATGCAAGATATCTTTTCCTCAAGAAAAATAAGCTCGAGACCCAATTCTTTGTACCCTGACCTCGTTGGGGACATGCATTAAGAATGATAAGGAGCAGACTGCCCTGATACCACTAATCTGGATTTTATGAGCAGAACAAAATTAATAAATATTATTGTCAAAATATGCTTAGCAAAGAATAACAGATATATAGTAAAATTGGTTTCTATTCTATAAGGAAATAAGTTGAAACTGTAAAATTCAGTGGAAAACAAGCTTGCTAGAATGGTGGCGGCTTATCTCTGAGAAGAGATGTGATGGCTACACTCATTCACAAGAAGATGATTACAATGAGGTTCTAAAGGCCTTTTTACATTAAACAAGAATGTAAAAAACCCTAGACATAAAAAAACCTAACCTTAGGAGATGAAGTGCCAAAGGTCATGTGGGCCCCGTTTGGGTAAATTAGTACATCAACTTCTCGGGGTCGTAACTTTTGCATACTATCTCCGTTTTAGGCACACGATAGCCCGTTGGAAATTTCTATTAGAGGAATACACATGTTTTCGTTAGATTCTGACTCCATCTATAGTCTAACTATGGTGAGCCCTAAAAACATTGTTTAGGGCCTCAAAATGGCCTGGGAAGTTAGGGACCCAAAAACTAGCAAAAAACTACCAAAATGGAAAACTGCCAAAATGAGCCAGTTGGAATAGGTGGGAGGCCACTGAAATCCATCTGGATTAGATGTATTAATCAACATGGATTGGTTAGAAAGATATAATTCATTCTTAAACTGTTATGACAAAACATTTACTTATGTGGACGACAATGGTAACATTATTGACATTAAAGGGATACCAAGAACCATTAGTATTAGGAAGATTCAGTCTTGTAAATTAAAAGATGTGTTTTTAAGGGATGCAAAGTATTTTCAGTACATGTAATTGATAATGAAAAAGAAGAAAGTAAGAGTGACATAGAAAATGTCTCTATATTGCAAGAATTTTGAGAGGTATTCGAAGAGATTCTTGGATTACTTCCTAAAAGAGAGATAGATTTTTCTATAGACTTACTACCCGGAGTATTCGAAAGTTTATTGAAGGGTTATGAAATATTTCTCATCATATAACATCCCTACAAAATCAAGGAACAAAATTTATATGGTCTGAAAAATGCCAAGAAAGTTTTGAAAAACTAAAACATCTCCTAACAATAACTCCTATACTAACAATAGAGGATCCATATAAGGACTTTGTTGTATACACATATGCATGCATTGAAGGGCTAGGAGGAGTATTAATGTAGGATAATCATGTAATTTCTTATGAATCTAGGAAGGTTAATGAACACGACTAGCATCATGTAACACATGACTTACAATTAGTTGCGATAATACACACAGTAAAGATGTGGCGACACTATTTAATAGGACGAAAATTCCTATTGATGTATGACAATATTGCTTTGAAGTACCTATTTGATAACAAAATTCTCAATGCTCGACAAGCAAGATGGTTAGCCTTCTTGAGAGAGTACAATTTTGAAATAACACATATCAAGGGAAAAGTAAATAAGGTAGTTTATGCCTTGAGTAGGAATGAAAATCTGATTTATACAATTACAAGAAGTAATTATGAAAATGATTTAGAGGAAAAAGTCAATATTGCGACTGAAAAGGATACAAAATATCAAAATCAAAATATTAAATCAAAGTTGGGAAAAAATCAAGATGAAAGTGAAAAATCAGACTTCAAACTTTCTAAAAATGGGCCATTGATGTATAAAAATAGTTTGTACATCCTTGAAAAAGAAGAAATTAAACTACTAATACCAAATTAATTACATAAAAATACATACTCTTGACATCCTGGCTATTAGAAAATAATTACTATTCTAAGAAAGGAATTTTATTGGCCTAATTGAAAGGAGAAACTGTTGAATATTTAGCGAAGTGGATATAATGTCAATAGGTTAAATTCAAACATCGACATCCAGCCAGACTATTACAACCCCTACCCATTCCTGAATGGAAATTAGAAATTAATAAAAGAAGTAAACATAATGATTCAATAATGGTTGTTGTTGATAAATTGAGAGAAGCATCACACTTTATACCAGTTAAATCCACCCATAAATACATTAACATAGAAAGTACATTTATGAAGGAAATGTTCCGACTATATGGAATTCCTAAAACTGTAATCTTAGATAGAGATACAAAATTCACAGGAAACTTTTAGAAATCCCTATTTAAAGGCTTAGATACAAAATTAAATTTCAGCACTGCTTACCATCCTCAAATGGATGGGAAGATTGAAAGAACTAATAAAATAGCAGAAGATATTCTTATAATGTATGTTATGAACAAACCAAACAAATGGGAAGAATATCTAGATTTGGTTGAATTCGCATATAATAATCATTACCAATCTTAAGCTAAACCTAGTCCTTTTGAAATTATTTATGGAAGAAAATGTAACAACCTTGTTTCCTGGAGTAATCCTGTCAACATATTAATTAGAGGACCTAAAATGTTAAAGGAAATGGAACTAACAATGAAATAGGTACAACATAATTTGAAATTAGCTCAAGACACGCAAAAGAGATATGCAGATTCCAAAAGAACCCCAAGAGAGTTCAATATTAGAGTCCATGTGTATATAAGGGTAAACCATAAAAAGAGTTCTTTAATACTGGGAAGGTATACTAAATAAACTACTAGATATTGTGGTCCCTTTGAAGTGCTTGCATAAATAGGACCTGTAGCCTATCGACTTGCACTTCCAGCCACACTAAAAGTACATGATGTATTCCATGTTTCATTATTAAAATATATATATACATGATCCTACTCATGTTGTGGATTGCAATATGATACATGTGGAACCTGAGGGAGATTTCCCAAGAGATCCAGATCATATTATCGACGGGAAAGAGCATACAGTCTAGAATCGATCCATTGGACAGGTAAAAGTGAAGTGGAAATACCTTAGTCCCGAAAACGCTAATGGGAAATGGGGGATCATATTTGCAAAGCATATCCATTTCTTTTCCAGAATGATTCAGACCAATATTAGATAAAACTGAGGGTCGTGTTAAGTTGTAAAGGGGGCTGGAAGTGATACCCCGAGGTTTCGAAATTAAAAATTATTATTTTTTTTTAATTGTTTATGAATACATTATGGATCTTTGTGATCTAACTCAAATACTTATTGTTTTATTAATAAAAGAGGACTAAAATAGGTAGCACACATTAAGTGGGATTGCTAGAAGAGATATTTCGTTGATCCAAAAGAGAAACTACCAAGTGATGGCAGAAAGGGGACAAGTGGTGAATATTTGTTGAGTTAACTCAAATAACTGAGACAAATCTCAGGATTTTAGGGAATCCAAAGAAACATGCGTGAAAAAAAAATTGACAGGTGGTCAATGAGCAAGAGGCTCGTACATGTTTCAAAGACATAGGAAAATATTATAAAAGAAAAGGAAACAAAGAGGATGGGAGTCCATTCTGAAGCAGATGTAAAATATGGAAAAATCACATGACACAAGAATACTCATGTCAAATGTAGCCCTACAATCTGAAACAAGTCACTTGGTTAAGTTCTTGGATCTGTATTCAGCTCGGGGGTGTCATAGTGGGGATATGTGGAAGCTCCGGTCTATGGTTGGAAGGAACGACCCGCTTAACATGTGTTTTCCCTAAAACAAATCTTAGTTAGAGGTTTTTCTTCCATGTGCAACTTCTATTCTAGTTAGTTTAATTTTTGTTCATGTTGCAATTTATGGATAATCTATTGTTGTTACAGTGGAAATTTAACTAGAGATTAGATCATTTATCTTATTTCATTTTTGTTATGCGAATATCATATTAAGTATCAGGTATCAATGAGTGTATCAATATTTGGATTAGAATTTCATAAGTATGGCTATATAATTACAAGAGTTTAAGTACTGAAGAATACTCTATAATGAGTTTAGGGTGAGTTTCTAAAATGATAGCGCTACTACTGTGGAGGAAATCTAGGATATGCAAAAAGTTAAGTTTATCGAATACAACAACAAGGTAGTAAAGGTTGAACACATAACATCAGATTTTTTTAAATCATCCTTCTAGGTTCTGTAGAAATTTTAAAACAAGAATGAAACAAGATAAGATCATGAAAGAATTGTAAATATTTCTTGGAGTCATTCATGACAACAAACTAAATAACCAAGGAAATTCTGTTAAGAAAATATGAACAAAGCTATAATTGAGTTTTACCAAAAATCAACTCTATTAACTCAAAGAGGGTAAAATCCATTTGAAAAAGAAATAAGCATCTACGAGGTTTAAAAACCCAATTTGTAGTTTAATTTTTAAACCAAAAAATATAACTTGCTTATACAACCAACTCCTGTAGGACAATTGCGATCGGAAAAACATAACAAATGATCATATTACATTTCTTCTCTGATAAGTAGACCAAGTACGTGGACGATATAAATGTGGTAGGTAACCACTAATTACATATAAAAAATCTTAGATAGTGGTATCAATTACCTTAACCACATCTAGGGTGTAGTTTACAAACTAAAGTACATCTCAACAGTGAATGCCTCGGCATAGAATCCAAAGTTAACATCTATCAACAACAATTTTAAATGAAGTGATTAGTATGGCACCTGGGTAAGACAAATTTATACAATATAAACGACATTTAAGTAAAAATACTTACAAGGAGATTTAGATTGAGTATTATATAGAGAAACCTTGCTAATATGACCAAGTACGCATGCATGATGCACAATGTATTAGAAAAAGGAAATGAAACTTTTCTAAAATAATTACGGTAGCATTAGTGTTATCACCAATACTTGTCATGGGCAAAAGAGTATCAAGATTTGCAGCCTGCGCAAGAAGCGTCCAAGCGCAACACATAGAAAGTTTCATTTCAGAGTTAAAATACAAGCAGGCGGGTGCCTTCAGTGTTCAACGACAAAGATCCATTAAGAAGACTAGATCGATGACCATCGAGCAATTGTGATCATAGAGTTACACAAGGAATAGTGTCAGGCAGAGTCACAATTTCGTGAGTCAGAAAGGTCAAAGGGAAGAGTTACGAGGATTCACAAAGTGTGAAATCGTGAAATGATCTAAGCCGTCCTTCTCAGCAGGACCCGTGGCACACGATTAAGCATTTCATGATTTCGCGGATCGGAGCAGTCAAGGAGAAAAATCATCACATCTCACGAAATGAGAAATCGTGAAAAGATCGCAATCGTTGATCAAGGGAGAGATCTGTACCATTGGGTTATATTTTTGTGATTATGTGAGTCGGGAAAGTAGGAGGGCAAGTCCTGAAAACTCCCGACATGCGAAATTGTGAAATAATCTTAACCGTCTGATCAAATGGTATGCGTGGTGTAGTCTCGGAGCTATAGAGAAAGTCTCTCGGGAAAGATGAGATGAGAAGTGTTGATGGTCCGAGGTCCCAAAACGTCGATAAAATCTGGGCCATCTATTTCAGAGGGGCACGTGTCTGCTAATCTGAGTGTTGCGATTTCGTGACTCGGGGTTTTGAGCATGGAGCACCTCGCAACTCGGGGTTTTGATCATGGAGCACCTCGCGACTCAGGGTTTTGAGCATGGAGAACCTCACGACGTGCCTGACAGCTGGGATCATGGTCACATCTTGCGGTCATATGGGAGAAGAGCCATAAATAAGGGGAAGGCGACTGTCGAGAAATGAGCGGTTGAAATTGTTCGAGCAAATGATCTTGGCCGTCAAGTTCAGCTAAAATACGACCGTCGATCTAGATGGTCCATTTTCGCGATTTCAAGCATTGAGATTTTTGAAATCACATGGAATGCAAACTCTCTAAATGTGAAGCCCCAAAATTTTATAAGGGATATGTGCAAGGTCATGGCCTGAGTTCATATGGAATGATGGATAAGAGTTGTTCCAAGAGCCAAAAGTGCTTGTTTTGGTTTCATCATATGATCTGCATGCTTTCGAAACGCTGTGCTTGACTTGGAGGAGTCACGAACGTCTCCTAGAGAATTCATGGGTGTAAATCTCTGTCCTGATCCTAATGCAGTGAGTTAATGGAAATTGGGGGAGCTATTTGAAACCTCGTTTCATCTCGTAAATGAACAACATGGGAACAATCGACCGTGGAGGTAGGCTGTCAATTCAAGGTCCCCCTGTCAATGGTTTTCCTGCAAAGCCCATATTGTCTAAAATTTGCGTCTAATAGAAGAATGCAAGTACAGTTAGGAAAAATAAAGCGAAGACGCCAAGCATTGAATGTAATGGATAGATCGTGTTTCTTAAGGGGGAAATTTCTCTAAGTATATATACTCAGTTTTTGTATTTTGTAAGGGTTGAATGTTTGAGCTAGGATCCCTTCTATTGTAATATTTTTATGAAGAACATTGGTTCTCTCGTTATGTATTTGTCTTTTTGAGACATCTTAGTTAATCTAAGTCATCTTTCTTACTCCATCTTATTTGCCTCTGATACTGAGAGAGTTCATGATTGACTGATTCACATGAATTGATGTAACTGAATTATGATGAATGTTTTGATTATAGTGTTGTGATAATTTCTTTCAGTTTCCTTGAAATTTAAATCCAAGAGGATCTTGTGTTTGAGTTTTTCTTCCTTAGGATGCTTGAAGACATAATGTCCATATAATACCTTTACACTCTCCTCTCCAAAGTCTTCCCTCTATTCCTCCTTACTCCAACTTACTGACTGAAGTTGATTCCAGACCTCAAATGCTTGTGCATGCTAGACCATATTTCTGAGTTAGAACGTTATTATCATTGAGTCTGTGCCCATTTTACCTCTTTAAAACCAACCTGTGACATATAAAATGATGGGTAATGGGCTTACCTTCAATGCAATCTGAAGGTGACTTGTAGTGCTAAAATTTCTGGCACCATAGCAGGGAATGAAATTGAAGATTTTCCCTGGGTAGAATGACAAAGCTTACTGATTCTGAGGGTGCATCAGAACTTAGTACATCAAAGATTTCAACTTTGCACTTGGTGAATCCACTTTCTCAACTCCATTATTTCAGTGCGGCTGCTTCTGGCTACACCTGGTAACCCTCAGAGAACACAATGATCAAAATTGGCCTTTGATGGTGAATAAAGACCAGGCACACTCTTACTACATATCTTTCACCTGGAGATTCCATGGTTAAAGGATCAATTGACGACCCCACTAGTTCAACATGGAAAAGATCCTGGCTCAGAGGTTTTCTCCTTTTAATTTTTCTGTTGTTCCTAATGTTGTCCCTACTCCAAATGAATGGGGTTATTATTTGCCCCTATTTAGAGAGCATAAAGAGGACAACCCTGCTCAGCATCTCCATGAGTTTCATGCACTCATGCATCAATGGGGAATACATCATGAGGATGTATTATTGAAAATGTTCATGTTCTCATTAGCAGGAGATGCTCTTGAGTGGTATTTCTCCTTACCCCTTGCCATCATCTCCTCCCTAGGATAATTTCATGCAGCTTTTAATAAGTATTGTCAAAGGCATTATTCCTCTGAGTTTATCTTTCATAACTGTTGTAAGGGATGTGACGACCATGATCAAGGTATGGTTGTTTCTAGTGAAAGATATGAGGATGAGGACCATGAAGAGGATGGTGATGCTTTGGGTGAGCTGATGGAGTTGGTAAAATGTCTCTTGATCGAGATAGAAAGGTTCAAACCTGTAGAAAGCGTAGAGGATTTTCCAGTCCTTGAGGCATATGTTCTTGGAAGCTCTACTAAAGATGATAGTGAATATTTGTTAGCCATAGAGACATTAGTTTTTTCCTCTGATGAGCCTGCTATCTTAGATTTAAAGAAAGAAGCCATTGTGGAAGATAATTGTTCTCTTTCTCTTCACGAGATTTCCAATGATGTGTTTACATTTGTGATTGAAAAGAAGGATCGGGATATCATTCCATTTTTTCAAGATGGAGGAGTTTTGTTCTCACCCTCCTCCATTGATTATTTTGATGAGGAGCAGCAGAGCCCCACATCACATTTTTTTGGCCAAAGGAGAAACCAACCTGTATACGACAACTATGAATCAAATTTTGAGCTGGATATGCAGGATTTCCAAGAACACATTACAAATCCCTATCCTCTATTTGTTAAAGAAAATTATCATGAGGAAATCAGCCATCTCGGGCCTACAAAAGACATTGAGCGTCACGAGGAAAAGAACAACTTTCCCACAGGTCATGTTCATGATGATTATGAATTTGACCCTTGGGAGAGCCAAGAAGAAGAACTAGAAGAACCGAAGGAGCAATAGAAGGGGCAGTTCATCTCTTGTCCAGAGCCTCTAAGTGGTTAGCGATCACCTGATACCAGTCAACCTGCATCAAATCCTCTTCCACCTATTCTTATCAGAGATATTCATCCACATGTGAGAAGCTATGAAGTATATCAGGCTACCTGTTACGAATTTTCCAGTATCTGCCACTCATTCTATGAGACCGTTAGTGGGTACATGGAGCGGCATTTCCTTCATATCTTGGAGCCACCCTATTTCATCTCAACTTAAACCTTTGAAGGGGAGATGAAGGGTGTAATCGTTCTACTATCACGGTTGCATCAACTATTGGTGATCATTGACAAAGTAAAGGAGCTTCCATTTGGGAAGTTACTTGATTGGCTATGGTCAAAATTTTCTTTTACCTAGCACCATGTATTAAAATCAATTAGTTTAGGATTGTACATAAATAAGCTCCTTGGAGCATGTGTGTTTTGTTTTGTTTTATTTATCAGCCTATATTTTTCAGCAGGATGTTTTGGGGCTCGACTCCATAGCCCAATGCTTAAGGAGACTGAAACTACTTGTTCTTGGCAGCTCGCAGGGAGCATGCCATCCCCCGTGGAGCCAAATGTTATCACCAATACTTTTCATGGGAAAAAGGGTATCCAGTTCTGCGGCCTGCGTAATAAGAGTCCAAGTGCAACATGCAGAATAGTTCATTTTGGGATTAAAATACAAGTAGGCAGGCGACTTTAGTGTTCAATGACAAAGATCCATTAAGCAGACCGGATCGACGGCCATCGGGCAATCACGATCATAGAGTTACATGAGGAATACCATCAGGGAGAGTCACAATTTCATGAGTCAGAAAGGTCAAAGGGCAGAGTTACAAGGATTCACGAAGTGCGAAATCATGAAATGATCTAAGCCGTCCTTCTCAATAGGATGTGTGGCACACGATTAAGAATTTTGTGATTTCACGGATCAGAGCAGTCAAGGAGAAAAATCATCAAATTTCACGAAATGCGAAATCACAAAAAGATCGCAGTCTTTGATCAAGGGAGATATCTGGACCGTTGGGTCAGATTTTCATGATTTTGTGAGTCGAGAAACTAGGAGGGCAAATCCTAAAAACTCGCGACATGTGAAATCATGAAATAATCTTAATCATCCGATCAAAGGGGATGCATGGTGTAGGATCTAAGCTACAGACAAGGTCTTTTAGGAAATCTGAGATGAGAATTGTCAATGGCCCGATGTCCCAAAATGCCAATAACATCTAGGCCATCTATTTCAGAGGGGCATGTGTCATTTGATCCAAGTGTCGCAATTTCGTGACTCGAGGTTTTGAGCATGGATCACCTCGCGAGTTCACGAAACACGAAATCATGACGTGCCTGAGATTTGGCCTGACGGTCATAGCCCGCAGTCATATGGGAGCAGAGCCATAAAGAAGTGGAAGGAGACTGTCGAGCAACGAGCGGTTGAAATTGTTCAAGAAATTGATCTTGGCCATCAAGTTTAGCTAAAATCCGACCATCGATCCAGATGGGCCATTTTCTCGATTTCGAACATCGAGATTTTTGAAATCAAGGGGAGTGAAAACTCCCAAAATGCGAAGCCCCAAAATTTTATAGGGGATATGTGCAAGGTCATGGCATGAGGTCATGTAGAGTGATGGATAAGATTTGTGTCAAGAGCCGAAAGCACTCGTTTCGGTTTCATCAGATGGTATGCATGGTTTCAAAATGTTGGGCTTGACTTGGAGGAGTTGCGAATGTCTCCTGGAGCATTCATGGGTGTCAGGCTCTGTCTCGATCCTGATGCGGTGAGTTAATGGAAATTGGGGTAGGTAGTTGAAACCTCATTTCATCCCATAAATGAACATCATGGGAACAACCGACCATGGAGGCAGGCTGTCAATTCAAGGTCCCCCCTGTCAATGGTTTTCCTGCAAAGCCCATACTATCTAAAATTTGTGTCTGACAAAAGATTGCAAGTATAGTAAGGCAGAAGAAAGTGAACATGCCAAGCATTGAATGTAATGGCCAGAGTGTGTTTCTGAAGGGGGTAGTTGCTCTAAGTATATATACTCAATTTTTGTATTTTCTAAGGGTCGAATGGTTGAGCTAGGCTCCCTGCTATTGCAATATTTTTATGAAGAACACTAGTTCTCTGTTTATGTATTTTTTTTTGGAGACATCTTGGTTAATATAAGTCATCTTTATTACTTCATCTTATTTTCCTCTGATACTGAGAGAGTTCATGATTGACTGATTCACATGAATTGATGTAACTGTATTATGATGAATGTTTTGATTATGGTGATGTTATAATTTCTTTCAGTTTCCTTGAAATTTAAATCCAAGAGGATCTTGTGTTTGATTTTTTCCTCCTTAGGCTTCTTGAAGACCTGATGTCCATAGCAAAACTCTACACTCTCCTCTCCAAAGTCTTCCCTGTATTCACCCTTAGTCCAACTTACTGACTGAAGTTGATTCCTGACCTCAAATGCGTTTGCATGCTAGACCATATTTCTGAGTTAGAATGTTATTATCATTGAGTCTATGCCCATTTGAAATCTTTAAAAACAACCTGTGACATATAAACTAATGGGTACTAGGCTTACCTTCAATGCAATCTGAAGGCGACTTCTAGTGCTAACAGTTAGGATATGAAATTTTATCTGGAGTAGCTCAAAACCATGTATGGAAACTCCTATAAAAGAACAATTTCACCAGCGAGAACAAACATCTCATTCTGTTGAGTACCCTCATCCACAGCAAGGGCCTATCATTAGCTCAATGTATCTAAAATTTATATCTTACCAGAAGAAATTATACATATAAAATGAGAAAAATAAACTATAATACTCGAATACATAATGGGTTGCAGCCATTACGTGGAATGATCTATAAAGTTTTAAGAACAAAAATGAAGGAAAAGTCATTAATAGGGACAATGTCTATGACTCAGTATTTAAACATAATATAACAATTAAATGAAATGTGCACGAGACCTAGTAACACAGAGGTATAAACCTTCAACAAAGGATATTAAATTAACCACATTGACATGGTTATGCCCAAGCTCCCAAAATGTTGAATGAAGCAAGAGAAAAAACCTAAAACGAAAAAATACTATGCGCAAGGTTTAACATAGGTAAAAAACACTCAATCCCGAAGCCACATAGGAAGAAACTAAAGAATAGAGAAAGGAAAACCTAGAACCTTCCTAACTCAAAACCAGAAGAAACCCTCATCTCGTGCTTGAAGATTACCAAAACAATGGAGGAATGACTGAAAACTGCGAAGTGGCTGGAGCATTACTCACCTAGCTCACATTCCAAGAAGGTTACACCTAGCGTACATGAGTGTTTCCATGAGAGGATACGAACATGTGCTTTAAATGGAGATAAAGTATGATAAGTCATGTATTAAGAACCACCAACTACTCATTTATCAAATGTCAAAACATCATTAATGCTGACATGTTTACGATGTGGTTATTTTAAAAATGTTTGTTTAACCATCAACCCTACATTATGATTGATCAGTAGGGGGAAACCATTTTAATAACTTACATAAAAACCATAATAGAATTAATCCTCCCATCGGCGTTGCTTTACCCTTAGCAATTAAGTGCAAATTACGCCAACTTAGACTATAGGTAAACAAGGTTGCGATAAGGGTTTTATAATAAATAATAACCCTAACCTTAACAATCCTTTCCTTGGAAAAATAATCAAGGGTTTTTCCACACAGAGAAGTTATACCACAAGATTTATAGCATGGGACTAGTAGTTATACCATAAGGATTATAACATGGGAAAAGCATGATTAGTAATTATGCATATAAAAAATGATACAAATATAAAAGGTAAAATTTCAAAAATATTGCTATTAAGGGACTTTTTATCAATGTAACTTATGTGGTCAGAGATAGAAGAGTATTACACTTAGTGAGAAATACTATGTTGTTGTAAGAAAAAAAAAATTGTGGTTGTGTGACACTTAGGCCTTGTTGTAGAGTCACTTCCTACAACACTCCACCCCCGTGCCAAGCCATGATAACACCAAGGAAATTGACTCAAAAGTGTTCTAATTTTGTGATGATCGAGGAAGGTCATTCTCCTTGCTCCTCTCACACAGTAGAAGTTTCGACCTCCCACTGAGCTTCAAGTCTCTATAGTTTTATCAGGTGGTTTCTCAACTAGATCTCCTCTGCAAAAGAGAGTCCCTTCTCTTCTAAACAATCCCTTGGTGACCTCCCCTTACCGGTGTTGATTTCTTTCTAGTAATGACAAAGTTGTAGCGCATTATTTCTCTAGTTTAGGAATCCGAGTCTTCTTTGTTCAAGGTGATCATCAACAACTGAGACAAGCTTCCTATTTTCTTCCAGAAAGATATTATTTTCTTTCTCAATCAAAACATTCATTCTTCTATGATCTTTTTCTCATCTCTTCGCATTTTTTGTTGTTGTCAGGTCTCCTTTCTGCGTCTGGGTGCAATATCTATTGTAGGGTTCTTCTTCAATCGGAAATTACTCACCATGTCTTCCCTTGCACGTGTGTTTTTTTTTCCTCCCCTAGTCTTCTTTTCAATTACCTCATAATCTCTACAACATATTGTATATGTAACCTGCATTCATTCAAAATATAAAGGGGTGGTTCTCAAGATCCCAAAACTACTCAGAAAACTACAGACAAAGAATTTTGCTTAATGTTGTGGATTGAAACATGTAGAAATCACAAAAAACACAGTAAAAACATCAAGAAAAAAACATCCATCACATAGATAAATACACAGAAACTCGTATGTGAGGAAATCGTCTTTTATATTAAAAATGAATTGTTTTTACACTGTATACAAGACTAGACTGCAAGAAAGTCTCATTTCTTTCTCTCCTCTCCTCTCTTATTTTCCTTAGCAGCTAACTAGTGAATTCTCAACACAATGATTATTTTAGAAAGGAGGGGTTTCTCGCACCTTCCTCACCTACCTCATTAAATTACATTCAATAAACATCTAGTCCAAATCAGATCTAGATCTATGCTGGTTGTGGAGCCTGATTATCTTCCTGATGCAGAGGTATTTTACTTTCAACTGTGTTTATACCCCATGAAGTATTTACACCCCAGAAATATGTACACTCTTCCATGCGGGGGAGTGCAGAGGGGGTTTACCCCCTCTGTGAGGTCTGGGGGGGATATCCTCCCGGCTGGGGGGTCTGGGGACAAGTGGGCCCCCAGCAGGGGTTCCGGGGCAAAGCCCCCGAAGGAAAAATTGCCTTGTAAATGTATATTGTAATTTCATTATAAATCTGGACCATTCATTATAAGGTCACAGATCTAACGATAGAGATTATGTTAGGGTTTTTTTTTCTAGAAGGAAACCCTCTTTTATGAGGGAAATGTGTTGCGGCTATGGTTGATGGCGAATATTGTATTCTGAGATAGGATATTGTGAGAGAAAGAAGAGGAAGTTATAGCGGGTTTTTCTGTAGGTTGTATCCCTTCATTTGATGGATAATAATAAAGGAAGGACCTAGCAATTTCTTTGGTGGACATAGCCCACACTGGGTGAACCACGTAAATCTATGTCTCTCTTGTATTGTGTATCTTCTGTGTTTTGTTTCTGCATTTGTTTTATTTTATTGCACCACGGTCTTGTTTTTCTAACAATCTACCTACTATCAGCTATTAAAGGTGACTCTACACATTACAATAACTCATCATGTACAAAGATGCTAGCTCGACTCTCCTTGAGCCTTACTTAATTTACTCTCCTTAATGCTGGCTCGACTCTCCTTTCCCTCCAAGTGCATTGTTGTGCTTGCGTGTTGATGCATTGGTGAGCTGGATCGATGCTCTTGCATCATTTAGAGGAAGCTATGCATAAGGATAAATTGTGTTTCGAATAGTATAAAACGATAAATGAAAATGCTAAAAATTGGAAGGGAAAAAAATTTGAAAGATTTGATACAAAAATAAAAGAAGGAAAATTTTTCAATAAGAACACTACTAAAGGGTTTCAGGGAAATTAATCTTGAAACAATAATCCTTATAAATCGTTTGACAATATAAACGCAAAACCAACAAATTTTTTTAACAAACAAACTACCCAAAAGGAACCAGCAAAATGTTGGGAGTGTGGCAAACCACATTATTTCAAGATTGTCCTCACAAGAAGAAAAACAATAGAAATATACATACAACTCGGGAAGTAACAACAATTGGTGAAATAGCGAGGAGCACCCCAAAGATTAGCGCAACCTTGGAAAATAGACAAGAAGATCATCAAGCTTCCATGGTCGAAGTAGAAGGTATGTTGAATAATCAACCAATTTCCATTTTGATTGATCCAGGTGCTAGTTAAAGCTATGTTTCACTTAATATAGTAGAAACTTGTAAATTACAAAAATAAAATTTTGAAAAATTCATGGTTAGTACAACTTGCTACATGAACAAAAATGAAAGCTACAAATATTGTTAAAGGTTCTGAAATTAGTATGAATGGCTTTAAAACTCAAGTAGTTTTGAATGTTTTGCAACTAGGATCATATGATGTTGATCCATATTTTATGAGCAGAACGAAATGAATATATATTATTATCAAAATATGCTTAACATAGAATAACATATATACATTAAAACTGGTTTCTATTCAATAAGGAAATAAGCTAAAATTGTAAAATGCAGTGGAAAACAAGCTTACTAGAATGATGGTGGCTTGTCTCTGAGAAGAGAAGTGACGACTACGCTCATTTGCAAGAAGATGATTACAATGAGGCTATGAATTCCTTTTTAAAATAAACAAGAATTTCAAAAACCTTAGACTTCCAAAAAAATAACCCTAGGAGATGAAGCGTCAAAAGTCATGTGGGCCCTGTTTGGGTAAGTTAGTATATCAACTTCCTGGGGTCGTAAATTTTGCATACAATCTTTGTTTTAGGCACATGATAGCCTGTTGGAAAGGTCTATTCGATGAATACACATGTGGCTTTCAGGATCTAGCTCTATCTACTAATTTACCATGGTGAGCCCTAAAAACATTGTTTAGGGCCTCAAAACAGCCCTGGAAGTCAAGGACCTGAAAACTAGGAAAAAACTACCAAAATAGAAAACTGTCAGAATGAGCCAGTTGGAATAAGTGGGAGGCCACCAACATCCATATGGATCAATCCTTCCCCCTTAGGAAGAAATGGTCTCCATTGCATTGAGTTCCCCCATTAGATGAGGAAAGTTTTGTTTAATTTGGCCCCGAGTGAGCCATTTTCCTTGGTGCGGGAGTTTCCCTGATTTGACAACTCGATAAAGCTAGATCCTTTACTCACAAGTTCCCTTTTACCCAATTTTACACAATATTATCATTGGATGCATGTTGTATGCATTCGGGGTTAAGCTCTGTTGGTGTCATCTATTATGCTACCTCTGAAGTGTCCAATAATGGTTGGAAATAAGGTCGAAGGAGATCCATATTGAACATTGGGTGCAGGCCAAGGAAAGGAGGAATGTTGAGCTCAAAATCATTATCACCCACAACCTTTGTGATTGTGTACAATCCATAACGGAGTGGGCGAATCTTCCGATGGGGTCTTGTAAGGTGTTATTTCTACAAGTGCAACCAAACTTTCTAGCCCACTTGAAACTTATGTGGCAGTCGGTGTTGATCACGACGCTACTTGTACTTGTCATTGGAATTCTATAGGATATCCTTAACCTATTGGCAAATGTGTTGGATCCTCTTAATGAACCAGGTGGATTTTTCAGCTTCAGTTGGAGAAGGAGATGAGTCGGTCGAGGTGAATGGAAGGGGTAGTGCAACATCTATGGGACCCAATGGTTGGAATCCCAACCCCACTTGAAAGGGGTTTTGGTCAGTTGAGCTATGTAGGGCTCAATTATAGTTATGTTGGACATGGGGAAGACTCTCATCCCATGTTCGAGGGTGCTTGGAATTATACATGCACAGGATATGCATGATCATTTGATTTACTACCTCGGTTTGGCCATCTTCTGGGGGTGGATGGCCATGGATTTGGTGAGCTTGGTGTCCAACAATGGCTAGAGGCTTGACCATAATGTGCTGAGAAATCGACTACCCCGATCTGAGACAATGGTTTGTGGAATTCCAAAATGTACCAAGACTCATTCAAAGAAGAAATTGGCAATGGCCTCTATTGTGATGCTCTTCTTGCAGGCGACCAGACTCACCATCTTATAAAAGCGATCAAAAACCACAAAAACATAGTCATTTCTCCGCTTGGTGGATGAGAGGCCCGACAAGTAGTCCATTGAAATGGATTCCCATGTCCTGTCAAGAGTAGGCAGAGGTGTATACATGCCCTATTTCTTAGTGGTCAGTTTGGAAATAGTGAAGGCACTATAGGTCCTAATATAATTGCTAACCTCCTATCAAAGTTTTGTCCAATAGAAAAATTTTAGTAGCATTCCCATTGTCTATTCAATGCCAAAGTGTCCTGGCACCCGACTGTAGTGGGATTCCTAGAGAATATTTGCTCACTTGATTGATGGAATGCAGATATGGCCTATATGGCACAACATCTCATCGTGAAGATGGAAATTAGTGACAACTGCATTTGTGCCCAACATTTGGTAGGTGGTGGTGAATTCTGGGTTTGTATCATAAAGTTGGGGCCATCCAGAGGTCTCATGGTTGCAAGAGTCTAGCACCGCGGTGAGTGCCACGACTGGTAGTCTACTGAGGCAATCATCGATGCGATTGGTGCTTCATGTTTTATACTTTATGTTGAGGTGGAATTGTTGCAAGTAGTTGAAACACTTATGATGGTGGTAATTATGCAATTTTACTTGTGTCTGCATGAATTGCAATGGCTTATGATCAGTGTGGATGATTGTCTCCTTCCCAAGAATGTAATGTCTCCACTAGCAACAAAATTGCACAATGGAGTACATTTATTTATCGTAAGTAGGGTACTTATGGACAACATCTGATAGTGTCTCACTATGATAGGCCACGAGGTGGCCTTGCTGAGTGAGAATGATGCCCACAACATAGTCAAAAGCATCTATATCAATCTCAAAGGGATGCTCCAGGTTTGGTAGTGAAAGTACTAGGGCTGAGAACAAGCGTTTCTTCAAATAATCAAATGCTTATTTTTGGGACCGGCCCCAAACAAATTTATCCTAACCACCACCCCTGGTTACTTGGATGAGGGCCCATGCAATATGGGAGAATCTCAACACGAACCTGCGGTAGAAATTGGCAAGGCCAAAGAAGCTTTGAAGCTCAGTGAGTGTGGTTCGGGTTGGCCAGTCACGGATGACTTGGATCTTGGTTGGATCCACATATATGCCATGTTGATCAATGATGTAGCCTAGGTAATGGACCTTTTTCATGCCGAAGGAGAATTTTTCCAAGTTGGTGTATAGCTTGTGTTTCCGCAGGGTGTGCAGAACCTACTAAATATGTTGCAAGTGGTCTGCCCAAGTATTGTTCTAAATGAGAATGTCATCCAAACACACCACTACAAAAGTATCGATGATTGGTCACAGGATATCATCCATTATCCTCATGAAAGTGGCTGGAGAATTTGTCACGCCAAAGGGCATGACCAACCATTCAAAAAGGCCTCCCTTTGACTTGAAGATGGTCTTCCATACATCTGTTTGTTCAATCAGGACCTGGTGATAGCTAGACTTTAGGTAAATCTTACTGAAGTATTTGTCCCCTGTGATCTGATCAATGAGGTCATTGATTGGGGGAATCAAGTACTAGTTTCTGACTATGATTCTATTCATAGCGTGGTAATCAATGCAGAGTCACCAAGTTCCATCTTTCTTCTTTACTAGCATGATTAAGATCCAACAAGGTGATGAGTTGGGATGAATGTGCCCCTTGTGGAGAAGTTCTTGTATCTGTCGCTTGATATTGTCATTCTCTGATAGAGAGCAGCGGTAGACTGGACCTTTGGGTAGTGGTGCACCGGGGGTCAGATCGATGGGGTGCTTTACCTGATAGTGCAGATGTACCCCAGTAGGTTAGGAGAAGATATCCGAGTATTCTTCCAAGACCTTATCCAATTGCTTCTGCTGTGTGAAGAGGTCAGCCTCAAAGACCCTGGATGTGATTGCAATCTTTTGTTCATTCTAAGAGTGAGTCACGAAGAAGACAAACTTCCCTGTTTGAGACATGATCTTCCTGCATTGCTTGGCAGAGATCAAGGAAATAACACTAGGTGGGACTACCTCGGGTATCTTGTAGAATTTCTTGTTCAAAGTAATAATAAAAATGCGAGGCCTAGACTCATATACAACATGGATTTTCCATAAATATAGTTGTCCCAAAAGAACATTAAAAAATTCGAGAGGGGAAACATCACACAATACCTCATCTTTGAAGGGATTAATTCCATATGACAATAAGCATTGTTGGCTGACGTGGATGTCTCTTCCTTGGCAGAGCCATACAATGGTGTAGGGATGCAGGTGCAACGTTGTCAAAAGGGTGAGTCTCTTGACAACCTATGCTGAGATGAGGTTCTTCTAGCTACCGCTATCAATGATGAAGTGCAGTGAGGTACCCTTCACCCACATCTATGAATGAAAAAGGTGCTCGCCTTCCTCTGGCTTGTGTGGTTCACTGGGCTTGAGCTTGGTGGTAGAAACAGTATCACTGGGTTTTGCGTCAATCATTTGTCTCCCACGTTTTGGTTCCAACTCAGATTTAGAACATACATCTGATTCAGAGGCTTTCACCTCAGCCACCAATGGCTTCTTTGAGAGACAATCAACAATGTTATGATATGGGCTCTTATGGAAGTCACAGCACTTCATGATATCTTTCTTTGTCTTTTTGGTGTCCTTCTTTTCTTGTGGCCTAGACTGGTTGTCTTGAGGTGGTTTGTATTTTCTCAATCCTTTGTTCTACGAGTTGGGGCTACCCTTTCCTAGATTTTGCGGTGAGGGGTTCCCAGGCCCAAATTTCCACGCCTTTTGTTTGAGCTTCTTCTTGATTTTGATGGCATATCGGTAGGCCATGGCCAAGGATGAGATGTATAGAAACTCCATTTCATCCTAGATGTATCTATGCAGACCATCACAATACTTGAGCATGAGATGTCGCTCAGAATATTTAACATAGAGTTTTGTGCAGAAGGTATGGAAAATATTTGTGAACTCAGGCACTGCTTGGTCTCTTTCCTACCACAGTGTGGTCCATTTTTTGTACAGGTCGTCATAACTTCCAAAGAGGTAGTATTGTTTCTTAATAACATCCATGAAGGACTCCTAGGTGACCATGACTATAAATAATGAGGGTTCCTTTTTTTCCTTTTGCTCAAAGAAAGTTTCCCACCAATCTTTGACATGGGGAATGACTTTGAGGAGTGCAAAAGTAATATGTTCTCTATTTGAGAAGTTATGGATAGAGAAATAACCTTCTAGCAAATTCAACCATTTTCCTACAACACGAGCGTCTATCTGACCTTCAAATATAGGAATATTGAAGTTGATTTGTACCTTGAATGGGGCGACGCCTCCGTTTGAGGAAGATGTGTCCCCTTTTAGTAGTCACCGAAGGATTTTCACAAAACTATCCACCATCTCGTTCCTTTGTTGGGTGAGGGATTCCTCAAGAAACATTTTGAAGGGAGATCCTATCCCATAATCTTTCTTTTCTCCCACCATGAGAGGTCGCTTGGGTGTGCGAGAGATTTTTTCCTCAAGAGAAATAAGCTCGAGACCCAATTTTTTGTACCTTGACGTCATTGGGGACATGCATTAAGAATGACAAGGAGCAGACCGCTCTGATACCACTGATCCGGATTTTATGAGAAGAATGAAATTAATATAGATTATTGTCAAAAGATGCTTAACAAAGAATAACATATATATACAGTAAAATTGGTTTCTGTTAGCGTTAGAAGTCACTCCTGGATTGCTTGCAGGAGCAGAGCCCA
>JASDQU011506425.1:0-16963 GCA_032191745.1 Picea mariana | reverse complement strand
TCCAATAGTTCAAATAAAAGGGGACAAAACATGGTAGAGAGTATTAGTAGGGTAAGGAAAAGAAAAAGAAAAAAATGTAAGAAGAGTGCATTATTGTAGAGGCCATGCTAGAGGTGCACACATAGGAGGTATCATCACTATAGGGGTATAGTGTGAAGGAGGCGAAATCCGTAACCCATGATGAAAGAAATGATGATAGAGTAGATGTAGGTGATGGTGGATGCTAGTAGTTGATAATAAATGTTGAAGACATAGATGAAGACGAAAGCAATTCTTTAGTTGATGAGAATGTCGATAGGGATTTTGGGGATGACCTTAGTGAGAGTAAGGATACTTTAGAAGCTATAGGTATGTTAGACAACATGACACTAGAAGATCCTTATGGGTCCAATAGATAAGGTGTTAGAGAAGTAAGTTGGTATAATCCCCTTTTTGAACCATCCCCCACATGTGTCATTTAGAGAATAATATTTTTTCGTATAAATAGAGTTCATGACTATAATGTGTTAGAGAATAGAAGGACAATCATCAAATAGAGGAAGTACAACAATAAGGAGTTCGAGCTTTTCATTGGTAGGATCATCAAGTGATCTCATGTTCAAAATGTTTGTGTTCTATAGAACTATGAAGGATGATGTTGAGCAAAGTTATTTCATTTGTGAATCCATATGGACAATGAATAAAACTATAGATGAAGCAATGAAAATTTCTTAGTTGGAGGATACATTTAGAGACTGCGGCCTCCAATGGTACATGGACTATAAAGCTAGTATCTTTGAAAACTAGAAAAGGACTTTGGATGAGATAAGAAGGGACTTAATAAAATAATTACATAATGTCAAATCATAACAACAATGTGTAGTAGATATTAAGGAGATCAAATATAAGGATAGATGATCTATTTGGGACTATGATTAGAGGTTCAAGGAATTTCTAGGAAAGTTACATTTCCAAATATAGGATGTCTAGCATAGTGAATGGTTTATTGTTGGATTGTTTCCCTACATCGGCATCCCCCATTTACAACAAAGGACCACATATTAGAAGGAGGTTCTAGAGATAGTTATATATTTGGAATCCACACCTCGAAGTGGTGAATCACTGGGAATTATGAATATTCATAATCAACTTGTTGTGCTGACTGAAAAATAGTAGAACTTATCTAAGGAAAATGTAGTACGCAACAATGTTTGGTGCACTCTATGTAGAATGAATGGGAACCATAGAAATGAATTCCTAATGATGATTGATTTCATTAGTAGAATCACATTGAATATGTTCTCTATAGGGTCCAAGATAGATTGGTGTGAAATATATAGACAATGTGGATATAAGCCACCTCATTGTCTTATGCTGCAAAAGTATTAGATTTCAAAAAACATGAAATTCTATAAATTTTGTAGATTTGCAAGACATCACGTGATCAAAAGTAGGTCATTACGGTTGATGAAAGAAAACATGACAAATGTCTAACAAGTATAGAAGAAAGAGGAAAATGGAGGAAGAGAACAAGGAGTATTCAAAGGAAGAGGATTAGACCAATATGGTGGCATAAGGAGACCGACTTGTCTTTATTTTTGGAGAATTTAGACACATTATAATACATTATACAAAACCCCACATGCTTTGTGCCTACCATCATAGCATAAACAATAATATAGAGAAGTGGCTAGATTTGATACAAAAAATGGGAAGAGCAGAAGGTACATATTTTGATAGTAGAGATGTGTAGAGAAGACGTGTTTTCTATTATTCAACAAAGTTGATGAAATCCACATCACGCAATTGGAGAAATATTTTATCTCTCTCGATCCTCATTCCTTCGACATAATAGAGGAATATTTGGCATGTGTGAAGGAACTGCAGTTGAAATTGGGAGAATGTGGAAAGAATTATCAGAAGAAAGACCTACACAACTCATTGAGTTGGTCCTGATGAATTTGAGAACACCATTCAATGTGTTCATTTTGAATTTCCACACCAAATGGAAGTGCAAGGAATATGGTAACGATTACACTTCTGAAGATTATTGTGGCTTATTGATGACTGATCAACACAAATTACTTGATAAAGCAAAGCTTGGTGGTAAAAATCAAACCCACTAGCTCAAGGAAAAGGGAAAGTTGAATCACAAGGAAAGATGATGGTTTGATACCCCTATACAAAGACCTAGATTTCCTGACTAGAAACCTAAAGGGCAGACATATGCGCCTAATTATATTTGAAATAAGAATATATGTGAGTACCATCGAAAGACTAGACATGTGGAAAAGGTCTGCTACAAGACAATAGATGACCTAGAGGAGAAGGTAAAATGCCTTCAAGGAGATGTGGCCATTCTTCATAGACCCCCTGATAATTTATCCTTCTAAGTAAGAAATTCTCAATCCTTTTTATTTCATTCTATAGAGAATGACTTGGTAGTCAAATTTTGGTGCACTCATCATATAGCTAAGGATTCTTCCTTATTCATGTCCATTTAATAAGAGATTCTCATCAATGCCATGAAAATTAATCATGTTCACTTTACAATAGGTTTATCTAACATATAATAGTGTATTTACTAGGATTTATAGTGACTTTGAAGTGTTGATCATTGTTGGTGCCCCATTTTGTTATTTTGAAAGCATGTGTACAACTAGTCTTTGTGCACTTAGTTTTTCTCTTCATGTTGAGTTTAGCCTCTACAACCAGTTTTGTGTTGAATACCCTATTCCTAATCTAAATATTGACAACCATTAATGTAATTATAAGTAGCATGTCAACTTATTCTTGTGTTAGAAGGTTATGTTGTCGAAAGTTATGATCATTTTGTAATTGTTTGTAAGTGATTTAGAGTGTATTTAAAGGAATGTAAATGATTAGATGAGGGTTAGACAATGGGATACAATGGGATACTTTGTCTCTCATACTGTGTTTTTGTATCAGAGGTTGTATGGAAGGAGATATTAGGATTTAAATCTCTTAACTATTGTATGGGGTTATAAGGAGTTTGTATGGACCAATCTTATGGATTGAGTAGAAAAGACTATGTCATGGATCCCCCCCTAGATTTTATGTATTATGTGTGTTGATTTGAATGTCTAATGAATGTATGATGATTACATTAAATTTACATGTTTTGTTTTTCATATGATTCAAATATATTTCTGTAATGTTCATTAGTGTCTCGAGAGAGACCTTATCCTTGTTACAATATTGAATATATTCATACTAATAAACTTTATTTTTGGTCTATGTTTAAAACCCTGTGTTTGAAATTATCACTGATAATTGGTTCCTTTTCCAACAAAATATGAATCTATTGAAGAAATAACATATATATCATGGATACCATCAAAATGGAATGTACATGATTGGATTACTAAAAGAAAAATCTAGTTCACACAAAAATAAACCCAGATCCTACTACACATAGACCCTAAAGCATGAAAGGACAAGTTCCTTTACTATAACAATGACCCATATTGTATCATAATATAATTCGTCATCTATCTTAGTAGTTTATGGGTGGAAAAATTGGAGGAATTGGCTTGTAAGGCCCATTTTAGTGGCAGGTCCTAGTTTGGAAAATTGAGGTCTCGAACCTTCAATAGCCATTTTGAGGCATTAAATGGATTTTTTTGGCATTACAAAATCTCAAAATTACCCTTGCATCATTGGCATTGTTATACACATCAATACGTTTACAACAGTGCGAAGATCGCCTCAATCAGAGTTCGTATGTGAAACTTATGCCTCCCACAAGTTGACTTGCCTTGTTGACCACCTTGGTATGAGTGGATGTCACATCATCCCCCATTACTCACACATATGGCGATGGAAATGTGTGGAATTACAATAATATTTTAGAAGGTCCAATAAATCATCACTAATTGAGGGTTGAGGATGAAAAAACCGTAACCCTAGATGACTTTCAAGCTATGTTAATTATAGGGCTGCTAGAAGGAGAAAAGGGTTATATTATTTAGCATGATACTTGTTCCATAGTTGAGAAAAGTAGCTAGGAGTGGTATTTTGAGAGCATAACAGAGGAGGGAAATATTCAATAGCAGTCATATAGTCCATAGTGTCAAACAAAACTCCATAGTGAGTGTCCCTTTATTTTAACTTCCTATTCATAACTAAAGAAAAGAGAGTAGAGAATAGGCCTCACCTTCTGGTTGGGTTTTCTCCCGTACTGGGTTTCCAAGGATATACCTTGTGTTCATTTATTTTGGATGGTGTGTATATTCACATGTTCTTTCATTTTCATATTCATTTATTTTCATGAATTTGAGAAATAATCTAGTAATAAATAATCTAATACCTAAGGAAATAAATTGTATAATCTAGGATTTAAGAGTATTACAAGATCCGTTGTCAAGAAATGTCCTAGTGGAATATCCACAACAATTTGCAGATCATATTGGTATCAAAATAGTTTTATTTTGGGTATTTGGAGAAAGCTGCAAGATATAGGAATTGTATTAAGAATAAAGATGCAAAACCTTAGCCATGGAAGAAGAGCATGTTCACAAAAACTCTCTAGATTTATCAAAAGAGAGATTTGTGAGGTTGGAAGAGAAACTTGATAATATCTCTCGCAATATGACCCTCCTCATGGAGGCTCTAACAAATAAGACCAGACTGTTTGGGGAGGTTGAAGGATCTAACTCAGAGACTATATTAGAAGGAAAACTGAGAGGTAATGAAGACCCCAAAAAATTAGTTGAGGAAATAGCCCAAGAAAGAAAATCCAAGTTCTAGTGCCATTACCCCTTCATAGTGTTTATTTAAAATGGGAGAAAAATTGGATATCAATCCATACCAAGGTGAGATTGATGCAATAAATTTGAATGATTGGTTGCAATAGTTAGAGTTTTATTTCAGTGTCGACCATATAGAAGAAGAGTATAATATTTTGTTTGTCAAACTGAAATTAGAGGACCATGCATTAACCCAATAGGAAATTGACATGGAAACACTTAGGTTGGAGGGTGATCTTCCAGTAATTAAGTGGGAGAATTTCAAAACCCTCATTAAGTCCCAGTTATACCCTATTAGGTATGTAGAGGAGCAATGGATCCATTGACACTACTCTAGGAAAAGGTATGGGTAGTGTGATCAAGAGTACACCACCAAATTTAGGACTATGGATATCATGTTGGGTATCTCTCCAAAGAACATAGATGTACTTATAAAATATTTTGGGGGTTTACATAATCATTTGCGAAAGAAAGTAACTCTCTTCAATCTCAGGAAAATTGATTAGGCATATGTGCAAGCACAATATTTGGAAAATATAGGCTACACAAAAGGACAACCAAGTGGTTCTGAATAGGAATATCACCAAGACACTTCCAAGGAGGGAAATAAGAAGTGGAAAGGGAAAGACAAGAATATGACAAGCAATTCACGATAGTGAAAGGATCCAAGTAACCATTATAACCATTTCAATATTGATGGTCACAATGAAGAAAAGTGTTGGAAACTAAATCTAGAGATGAACCCTAAAAATCATAAGAAGGATGCCAAGAAGAGAAACCTTCTTGCAAGGGATTGAAGCAATGGGGTAGACAGCAACTCAAATTTTGATGATAATATTTCCTACACTTCAATGTAGAAGGAGGTGAATCTAAGTAGCCTTCATCATAAGGAAGAGAAGGAGATGATAAAACACTTCCATATCAAGATCTAGGTCAAGAATACCAAGGTAGACGCTCTATTAGATTCTGGTTCGTAAGCCAATCTCATAACAATTGATCTAGTCAAAGAGCTTGGGTTAGACGTTCATGATCATCCAAGCCCATACCCATTGGGTGGGTAAACAAGGATGCATAAATCAAGGTCAGAAAACAACATAATATCAAATTTGTTCTAAGTGTATATTTTATTGGTGAAGTGGAGTTAGATGTATTACCCCTTCATGTGTGTGGAGTAGTGCTTGGAAGCCCCTACATGTATATGAAGGATGCAATATTCATGAGGAGAGATAACTAGTAGCACCTAATCAAGGATGGGAACGATTTCATCATCAACACACATAAAGGTAAATTGAATATCTCACTGGAAAGTGCCAACCAATATACAAAGTTGATTAGTTCAAGTAAGAAGTATGTTTTGATTTTCTTATGAGAGAATTAGTAAGAGTAAAGGCAATCCTGAAGGGATGTACTAAAAATAAAAATAAAAATTTGGAGGAGTTGTTGTAGGAATACAAAGGAGTGTTATAGGAGCCTAAAGGGATACCACCTAACATGAAAGTGGAGCATGGGATGCAATTGTTTCTTGAATCCCCATTACCAAATATTTGGCTATATAGATAGTCTATTTTGGAAGTAGATGAAGTGAAGAAGAATTTGTAGAAACTGTTGGAGGAGGGAGTGATTCGACCAAGCACCTCACCATGTGTTTCACATATCATGATTGTACCAAAGAAGGATGGGACTTTGAGGATGTGTATCAACTACAAAGATTTGAACAATATTACACTCAAGAATTGGAACCCTTTTCCCATGATCAGTGATTTGTTAGACTAGTTTCAACATTCTAAGTACTTCACTAAGTTGGATCTCAAATCAGGATACCAATGTGCATGTGTCAAAGAACAATACACTTGGAAGACCACCTTCAATACAAGGCACGACTTGTATGAATGGTTGGTAATTCCATTTGGATTATGTAATGCACCAACTACATTTATGAGAATAATGAATGATGTATTACAGGCATATTTAGATTCATTTGTTATAGTGTATTTTTATGATTTATTGGTTTATAGATATACTGAGAAGGATCACATCTCACATCTCATGCAAGTGTTAGAGACTATGAAAAATAACTAGTTTCTGGGTAACCTCAAGAAATATGAGTTTTCTTAGGATTCATTGGTGTATTTGGGGTATGCGATTGGTGGAGGGGAGCTTAAGATAGTTCCAAAAAATATGGAGGGAATCACAAAATTGTTAGTTCCTACTAATGTCATTGAATTTAGGAGATTTGTTGGGGCAACATAGTACCTACGAAAGTTCATAGAATCATTTTTAGTAGTTGTTGCACCACTCCATGTAGTAACAATGAGTGGTAAGAGTTTCCCATGGGGAAATAATCAACATAAAAATTTCAATGAGATAAATTGAAATATTATTCAAGCATGAGTTCTTGCATTGCCTAATTTGCATAAGCCTTTAAAAAAGGAGACAAATGCATGTGAGTATGCTATGGGAGCAGTTTTGATGCAAGCATGTAAACTAGTATGTTATCATTCCAAGATGTTTCATGGGGGGGTTGAACTACCCTACATATGATAAGGAAATATATGCCCTAGTTTAAGATGCTAATAAGTGGAATCACTATTTGATTTGAAAGGAAACTATTATACAAATTGATCACTAGCAACTACAATATTTGTAGGTTGAGAGTAATCTACAATAAACCAAACATTACAAGTTGATTGAATTTTTGCAATAATTTCATCTAGTCATCAAGTATAAGAAAGGAAACACTAATACGTTGGAAATAATTATTTTCAAGGCTACCCACATCCAATATTATATATTTGGGAACTCTTATGCACTTGGAGCCTTTTACCCATGATGCATACAAAGAGGCATATGTGGAATATGAGGACTTTAAAGAGGTGTTTCAATAGCTATAGAGCCAAATTCATGTAGAAGAAGGCAATGACAAGGATAAATATCATCTCCAGAATGGGTTTCTCTAGAATACAGACAAGCTTTGTGTTCCTAAAGGTGAAATATTGTAGCTTATTATAGAGACTCACACCTCAAAGGTTGTAGAACATTTTGGTGTGGGGAAGATAGTTGCTAACTTTCAAAGGTATCTGTATTGGATGAATATTCAAGAATATGTAGCTCACTATATTTTAGGATGCATGCTTTGTTGTACCAACATGCGCAATAATAGGAAGAAAGTTCTATATCATCCCTTACATGTACCCACTCAACCTTGGGAAATCATTTCCATGGATTTTGTGGGTGGTTTTCCGACAACTAGGAAGAGACATAACTAACTATTTTTGGTAGTCGATAGGTTCAACAATATGCTAATTCAAGTGCCTTATAATAATAGCATCTGGTGGATCCTAGCTTCATAGGCTTGCAATTCTCAGGATTTTAATTTCCCAAATCAATGTTGGGAAAGTTGAATCAAATGATCCAAAGCCCATGCCAATCCTCTATCTTCTAAGATATTGTGTTAACCTATGTGAGATTTAAACCAATGAGTTTAAATATTTAGTCTTAGTTTCTAAAAAAAATGAACATATTAATTTATATTTAAACTTGACGCTAACACTATGTGTAGAACCAAGTGCTAAACCCGAGTGCTAACCTTCAATATAACCTCAGACTATGACCAAGTTCTTATATCATCGGGAAACTTCTGATCAGAATGTCTCAATGCACATGGGTTAAAACACTTCGATATATTGGACTTCAATGAACTGGAACCACTCCAATGATTCATAATCTGAGGGTTAGAACCACTATGATTAATTTGAACTTCAAGAAACATGAACCACTCTGAGAAATTCGAATTCTAAGAGCATTGCCTCACTTCGATAGTTCTACATTGTCGATATTGTTTTAAGGGTTTAATATCCACCATCCATTTGGATAAGTCTTGCCTTAGTTTTATCAGACCATTGCCTCCTTAGAGTATCGATCTCTGATCTCATGGATCAATCTCTACCATCAATATTTCACGATCAATGGTCACAATCCATTTGCCTTCAGTCCACTACGATATTTGTCTTGATGGGTCGAATGTCACGTGTATCCTTCCAAAACCATTGATCTATATCCCTCTAAGTAGATATCCACCATTGACCGTGGTAATGATTTCTCCCTTTGGTTGATCAAGCTTCCCATTTAATCAATGATGATCAAGGGTTATGATTTGTTCTAGTTTTAAGACTTTAAACCAATCTGAAATGTTGTTATTTTAGTCATTGATCTTGGATAATCAACTATCACAATTTAATATCCTCTCCTATGAAATTATAAACCTCAAGGAAGTTTACAGACCATTCAAATTCACCTCGATTTCATTCCTCCCAAGTTTCTACCTTCCACAAAGTTGATAGGAACTTCATTTATTTTAGACTCACTCTTTCACATAGAAAACCCCCTTTCTATAATATGATCACAAATTTGTGTTCGCTCACATAGAACCCCGATTGTTCTTTCATAGCTTTATCAAAACAAATTCATTCTTATCGACAGATAAATACACACATAATTCACAATGCTTCTATTAACTTGATTTCTATGCAAAATTTCAAAAATACCTCTCTGGTCTATTTTGATAGTTAGGCATTTACTCGACTCTCTCTCACTGCTTTGAACATATTTTTACTAATTGGCCACACTTTCTCCTTGTCCCAATTTCTCACTAATTGGACTTATTACATGATCGCAATCTTACAGGTTTATGCATGGAATCTAAAATCCCAATGCATCAAACAAATCCCTAAATTCCTATAACTAGTTACAATAATACTATTTCATCTCTCCACAATTGATGAGTATCAATTTGATCGAATTCTCCATACATAGGAAAATCCACCTACTCAACTAATTTGCTTCATTAATCCATTTACATAATAAATTAGTAAAAAACTTATGTTCTTCCTAACAACCCTATCATTCAAGAATATAATGAAAAAACTTTGGAAAAAAATACAATAATTAAATTAAGGGAAAACCACTCCCTTTAGTAATTTGTAATACCCCCTTAGGCCTTCTCAAAGTGATTGATTTATGATGGGAAATGCTCCTGCATTAGACTCCCAGGGTTAAAATTTTCATGATATGCTAATCATGAGTCTTCATTTGTTGAATTCTTCTTGGGTCCCAAATCTTATATTGCTATACACTTGCATTGATATCATATTGTTGCATTATTGTTGTCTGCAATTCTCCAGTATCCCAAAATTTACTTTTTTCTATGCAAACTTGTTTCTTCCTTCAGTAAGTTTTACTTGCATTTTTCTCTTATTCTTCTTCTTCTTTTTGTATTTTCACTTGTAAATCTTCATCAAATGCTTCCATAACTCATCTAATTCAATGTCTAGTCTTGTATTTTGTTGGTACACATCATTGCTGCAATTCGACTACTTCAAATGTCCACACAATTTTTGTATGGATGTTGTCATCCCTTTGTCTTCACACTTCTGTCTGTCCTCAACTCCTCGAGAACACTATTCACTAAATAAAAATTCATCCAACCAATAATGCATATCTCTAAGATGCATGTTCATTCTACCTGATTGATCAAACAAACTTCGTTCTTTGATTTCATTAAAATGATAGATTAGCAATAAACATTTAATAACATTTTGTAAGGATTTCTCAATGGTCATGAAAAAATGATCATTTACTTATGTCTTTCTATCATTCTTCACTATCATCCTTTATTTGACAAGTTCCATACTTACATCATTGTAGTCCTTCATAACCCATTTCAGGACTCCATGTACTTCATCATTCGTAGTATCTTTAAGACAACTTTTTGTTTTCTTCACATATTCATTATCCTCATAATGTTGTCTCAACTTTGAATTCTTTCGGTTTCCTTTTTATTTGACTTTCCTCCCTCAAATTTCCTTTGCGCTCATTCTACTTCTAGATCCTCTACACCGAACTTCTATTGTCTTAGCAATGTTTTGTGTGAGAGTTATAATAACTCTCTCCCATTCTTCTGCAAATGTTTCTTCACAAATTTCTAGGGCACATAGTTTCCTTCTGCAAACTTCTTTATTCTTTTTGGAAGGCTATCTTCTTCCATCTCTATAAATATCATTTATGGTTACACCTACACACATAATAAACACATTACATAAAACACTTTACTCGGGACATTCTTGGAGCTCATTTTGAGTCATAAAAAAAACTTGTTTTTATGCTTCACTTAATCCTTCATATGTATATTCTTGAGCTTTATATTCATTTGTATTCCTTGAAATTTCATTGATCTTAACAACATCTTTTTCCTCTTGGATGTCCTCTAAAATAATGTCATGTTTTGTACTACTTTTTTGTGCATTCTCCTCATGCTTACATAACGTAAATGGCTTCCTCAAAACCTCATCATAAGAATCCACTTGTTGATTGACTTGATTCAAAGGAATGTGTCATTCCTTGTTTACAAATCCCTTATGATGGATTAATTCTCTCTCGATCCTATCTTTTTCAGCAACTGGTTCTACAATTTTGAAATAATCTTCATCCACTTTTCTCTCTTGTAGGGATTTCTTTCTCAGAACCCTATTATTTTCTTGAAAGAAACTTCCTCTTCCATTTTATGTTAGAATATATTTACATTTACTGAAAAAAGTTTGATTTTCTAAAGGTGAGTCCATTACCTCAATTTTTTCTATGAGATATCCATCTTCAACCTTAGGATTTGCTAACTAGTCTTCCAACAATTGTGGCTTTTCATTGAAATTTAAGGACACTACCTCTGAGTGTTGTCTCTTATCTTCAATATTTTCATTCATCCTTTCTATCACTAGAATGATTCCTTTCATTCCATCTACTTTGTCTCTTTGAGATAATTTTGCATCATCCTCTTTCTTTATGGAAATTTTTAATAACTGCCCATCTTCATAACCTGCATAACCCACACATACACACAAATTCTTAGTTTAAAAAAAATGAGACTCTTGATTCCCTTCAAATGCCTCTACCATCCTATATTTATGTTGGAATGAACTTTCCAAGCTCTCCATGAGGTCTTTATATCATTCCTCATATTCTTCTCTAAGCATCACACCCTGCTTTGGTTCACAAAAGTGAACTGTTGGTCCTGCTACCAAAGAATCTATGTACTCAATTTCTATGAGATTTTATTATTTTATCCAACAATACAATATATTCTTCAAGCTCTGTCTCAACTTCCTTACATATAACTTTATAATAGGCCATTTAAATTTCTTCTTCAAATTCCAACCATATCTCTGGTCTTGTTTAACTCTCTCCCACAACAACTTCATCATCACACTAATATGTTCCTTTAACTCAACAAGCTCTCTATCAATTTCCTCATTAATTATCTTGTTTTTGCCAACTTCTTTGGTACTTTCTCTTATCTAGCAGTAGGTTTCTTCTGAACCCTTTATCTAATTATCTCTATTCATCTTCACCTCTTCCTTTGTGAGTTTATCCATGTTCACTATGAGCTGCAATAAGCCTTTGTAGTAAAAATTCCATTTCACCTTGATACAATATACCTCACTAATCTTCTCATCATGATTCTGGCCTCTTAGTATATCTATTTCTCTCTTATGGAACCTTCATGAGATTCCTCTAGTCCTCTAGGCCTCTGCACTCCTACTCACTTTGTTTTTTGAGAACTTCCATTGTCCTCCTTCTTCTATCACAACATTACTAGTTGTAAGGATTCTTCTACAATTTTCTTCCTACTATCCATAAACAAATAAATATTTCTTAATCAAATTTATTGCAAACTATGAAATCCCCTCTTGATTTTACCGGAGGGGGGATTCTTTTCTCCTCCTTCACTTGAACTATTGTTGGTAACTTTTCAAGTTGGGTAGGTCATTCAGGAATTCCTTTGAGATGTGGTAGTTTTAGGAGTAACAACGAGAGATTGGGTGCTCTTCTCATTGGGACCCTTTCTTTTTTTCTTGTAAAATTCGTTAGTACTAAGTATTGTTTCCAATTAACCAATGTTGTGTGCAGGAGTGCCTAAGTTTTTGTCTTCTTATTCACTCAAAATAGTATGAATGAATAAGTTGTTGAATCCTATTGAAAACATATGTTCCATGAATATTTTATTAGGGTCAAACCCCTTTATATTTTCAACATATTTCAGATTTATGTTATGGAAGTGATTCACAAACTCATCAATTTTTTTTATATTCCTGAATATAAAGTCTCCATTTTTTCAAGGCAAGGGTATGAATTGCTTTTCCCATTTTTCATGGAAAAAGTGAAACCGAAAATGGTATTGCCTTTCTACTTCCGTAATAAACAATTCGTCAGACACATGGTATGGAAGAAAAGAGGGATTTTCCTTGGAACATAAAATCCTAATAACACTGTAAGTTTCCATCTGCTCTAATGTTCCCCTTTTCTCCAAGAATTTACTAGCCTAGTCTGATATCCTGGGGTTATTTTTACCAAACAACAGTCCTTTGAAAACTGAAATGAAATCATTGTAAACTTCATAAAAATGTAAAGAAGTCTTGTGTCTCCACAATGCTTGATACCAGAAGGTGAATGGATCAATTTCATAGTTTACCCTCTTACAGATAGTCAATTTTGTAAATCGATAGCAATGTACTATCATAAATACCAAATAAAAAGACATAAAGAATTTCTTGTTCCTTTTGTAATGTGATAGTTGTTGGATTACTATGAGGGGGGGTGAATCAATAATAGAGCAATTTAATCCCTTTTAACCACAAAATGCAAGTGTTATATCAATGTAGCATTATCATCCAATAGTTGCAAAGTAAATAAATAATGAACAAATGAGAAATCATACACATACACAGTACACCAATGTTTTTACGTGGAAACCCAAAGCGGGAGAAAATCACATAATGCTTTTTCTTATATGTCTTTAAGAATTACATTCATTGGAAGCACCAACTTCCTTTGTTTTCCAGTTGCAACTAGAAGTAGGCTCCAACCCCCTATTTTATTAGGCTACAACATGAGGGAAGCTCCAACTCCCAAATTATCTGGCTACAGCCATAAGGAGGCTACAACCCACTACATTCTCAGGCTACAACTAAAAGGTGGCTACAACCACCTGTCCTTTCCCTGTCCAACCGCCTTGAAATAAAAGTAGAATGATGGAACCACTGTCACAATATCACCATAAGATATATTGTTGTAAACTTGTACCAATCAACCTGTAATCAACCTGTACCATCAACAGGCTCATAAACCATGAACCAAGCTATACCAAACAACCTGTAATCAACATGTACCATAAACAAGTGCATCAACCATGCACCAACCTGTACCTCAACATGTACCATCAACAAGTGCATCAACCATGCACCAAATATGTACCAATCATGCATCAAATAGACATAAACTATGACTGATCAACATTCACCAACATCATCAACTATACACCTCATGTATGTGCCAACTCATCAACTACTTGTCTCAACCATGTACCCAGCATGTACCTCAACCAAAATACCTCATCAATTTCATCATCCAAAGATGATTTGTAACTCTGTAATAAACCTGGTGTATATGATCACATACCTACAAACCTTCCTTAACAAGAGACTAGAATTTTCATCAAACTTTACTTTAGTCTCACATGACTAGTTTTGGATTAGTCAACAACCCTAACTTGTAATAATCATAAATATGTACCTGTAATGAAAAAAGGTCTAAAAATAGTACACAATTTTATTTAGTGTGTTGTCTGCAATTTGTATAGGGTTCACTTCTTATAACCTCCCAGAAAAGGAGTTATAGAAAAAATGGCATACCTTGATGAATTCTGGTGTATTCTAGAGAGCGTACTTATAGGGCGTTCCCCACATGGAATACCTATTTTATGGATATGTAAATGTTACAAAAACTACTACAAATTTTACTCTAAGCAATACATTTGGGCTTACTAAATTTGGATCTGTTATGAATAAATTATGAAGTTTGTACTCAAAACGCCTGTTTTAGACTAGTTTCAGGACTAGCCACAAACCCTATTTTCCACAGAGTGTAACTCCAAAAATATAACGACCCAAAAGATGAAATGTTTATCATAAATACTTGGATATGTTTCCTCAATGGACTACCGATTGTTCAGTATGAATCATTATATAAAAAATGTTTATGTGAAAATGATCAGATGACCTGTAAATAACATACGTTAGAAAGCATCATCAAAAGAATTTATCCTCCCTTGAATTTCAGCGTTCTTTACTTCACCATCCCTATGAAATTCAACTTAGACATCCTTTCGTTACCTCAGCCGCTTGAAGATATTCAATATTCTCAAGTATAATTAAACTGAGAGAGCCTTTCCTCTTATTGAAATTTAGTATTTTTATATTATTTAAAACAACAAATATGGAAAGTAAATACTTTGACGCAAGGGATAGAGAACTCCATGAACATATCTGAACCAATAAAAAATTTCATATATAAAATTACAAAAAATTACAAAAAATTAAAAATAATTTGTCTAAAAAAGATAAAAAAAAAAGTTGGAGGAATAAACTTGTAGGGCCATTTTGTGGCAAGTCCCAATTTGGAAAATTAGGGTGTAGAACCTTCTAGATTCATTTTGAGGCCTTAAATGACATTTTTTGGAGTTATAGTGTCTGAAAATTGATCACACACCCTCCAAAGTTTTCTACATTTGTATACCTTTCCAATGGTGCAACAATTGTCTCAATCACGGCCACGAAAGTTATTCCTCCCGCAAGTTGAACTACCTTGTTGACCACCATGGTACGAGTGGATGCTACATCATCCCCCATTAATCAAATGTGTGGGGATAAACACGTGTGGAATTTATAGAATATTTTAGAAGGTCCAAACCTTATCATTGATTGAGGGTTGAGGAAGTAAAAACCCTAACCCTAGATGACTATCAGGCTATGTTAAATACTAGGCCGCTAGGAGGAGAAGGGGTTCCATTGTTTTGTATTGTACTTGTTCCATAGTTGAGAAGAACATCCAAGAAGTGGTATTTCAAGAGCATAACATAAGAGGTAGGGTATTTTGTAGCAACCATTTAGGCCACAATGTAAAAGGAGATGCCATAGTGAGTGCCTTTTTCTTTGTACTTTCTTTCCATAACATAGGAAAATAGAGCAGAGAATATGCCTCACCTTATATCTAGCTTTTCTCCCATATTCCCACACTTGATCCTTAATATATTCCCTATGCCAAGTGAAGACCAGGAAAAATGAAACTGTAACAAGTGACCACTTCACCTCCATATAAAGTAGTGCACTGCGAAGAGTAGTGAATCAGGAGTTGGTGCTCTTGTTAGAGTTACAACTTGATTATGGAGACATTACGATTGAAAATAGTGTCATTGGATTGATGGTGTAGATCCAAGAATGACGCAAATGGGATGATATGGTAAAATTTAGTATTTTTATAGTATTTTTGTTAACTTGTGCGCAATGACAGAAATAATTGATATTGAATCCAACGCAATAGGTTTTCTTTAGCATCACTCGCTACTTTGTTGTGATTAGATGCAATGGCCCCATCCTCGTTGAATTCATGGCTCAAAAAATGTCGTTTAATAAATAAAGTCAAATATGTGTAATGCTCAATGATGGGAATCTCACTTCTACATATTGAGTGAATCCTCGAGAAGTCCAATATTCAAATCTCTACATATTGAATGAATCATCACCAAGTCCACCACGAATCATATTTTAAGAATGAAACGTGATTTCGACAGCCTCTACTATATAAAAGTACACCAAAGAGAGATCTGCAAATTTATTCAGGAATAACATTTTTGGGTTAGTTGATATACATGTCATTAGTCTACTTAAGACTAAAATTGTACGTCGATGACATGTTCATGATTTGAAACATCATGGACGCAATAAAGGAGGTGAATAAGCATATATCCTCCAAGTTTGACATGAAGGATATCAATGAAGGTAAATTCATTCTGGGAATGGAGATTAAGAGAGATTGAGTCTCTAGAAAACTCTAGTTGAATCAGACAAAGTATATTGAAATAGTTTTGAAATGATTCAACAAGTAGGATTGCAAACCAGTGAAGGTGCAAATTCTCGTGGGAACAAGGCTTACTGATGAACAATGTCCAAAGACATAGCAAAAAATAGAGGACACAACACTTGTTCCCTATGAAGGTGTAGTTGGTAGTATGATGTATGTGAAGTTATGCACTTGACCAAACATTTCCCATGCAGTGGGAGTGTTGAGAAGGTACACATCGACACCTGGAAAGGAGCACTAGAAAACTA
>JASDQU011506424.1:0-17977 GCA_032191745.1 Picea mariana | reverse complement strand
AGCAACTCTTTGACCCTGGAATGGAATTCCCACCAGATTGGTAGGTGGGGAGGCTCCTCAAGAGTTAATGAGCGAATGGGGCTGAACCTCCCATCTATAAAAGCTCCCAGACCTGACCACAGAGGGGAAAATTCGTGCTACACGCAATCTTGCAGAGATAAGGCAAGAAAGGAAGTGTGGGGGAACAAAGAGAGAGAAGAAAAAGCGCGTGACAAGGATCGTGAAAGAGAACTGGAGAAACTCTGGAAACACAAGGAGTTCTGAACATAGGAGATCGAGAGTGACCTTCATCCTGGATTATTTTTCTATATCAAGAGAAGGAGAGTAACCTTCATCCTTGACTTCCGTTGAGCTGGAAGTAGGAGAGTGAATCTCAAAGCATCGTGGTCTAGCTCGGGGGTGGCTAGTGGTAAATCCGTCTGGAGTCACTGAGCCTATGGTTGGGTGGAAATGAGCACCCCTCTCAGTAGTCCCGTCACACCTAGTGTTTCTTATAAGTGTTTATATCTTGTATCTTGAATTGAATATCCTGGATGCATGCTCATGTTTATACGCTCATAAATGGTTTCTATATAGAAGTGTTTGCCTTGTGTTTTGATCGAAAATAATGGATGCATGCTTATACTTATATCACCATAATCAGTTTATGTATAGAATGAATAAGTTCAGAATATGAGTCTGTTCCCTTGAGATTTGTTCCATCTACTTGACTCACGCTATGTCCTGGTTTGATTTCCCAAAGGAACCTCCTCCCAGGAAGTTTCCTTGCATTCCAGAACCAGAGTGAGTTCCTTGAAAAGACTACCGTTATAGTAAACCCACGAGTTCACTTTACCCCTATCACAGAGTTCATAGCTCAGTGAATTAGGAAGAATTTTCAGTTAGGTCACCAAGCCTAGGGATAATTACCCAAGAACCCTCTGGATGATCATGTGATCTGAGTATGGAAACCTTGTACAAGAAAGAGTAGTTCTCTCAAGTTTCGGTGTTTCAGCACCCGGGAAACCAAAGGGAAAGACCCCTCATCTTTTCCAGTCGCGAAATCCCAGTATACGAAACCCCGAATCGATTTAGTGTGAATAGGTTTCGGTGTTTTGGCACCTGGGAAACCAAATGGCAAGACCCCTCGTCTTCGCCAGTCATGAAATCCCGGTATACGAAACCCTGAATCGGTTTAGTGTAAATACGTTTCGGCATTTTGGCACCCGGGAAACCCAAGGGCAAGACCCCTCATTTTCGCAAGTGACAAAATCCTGGTACACGAAACCCCGACGTGCTCTGTGGAGGAGCCCTAGGTCACCAGACATGATCTTGTGGTAGGAACGAAGAGTCTCGAAAGAATCTGGACCATCCATTTGTAGGGACGTGTGGCAAAGATCTAAAGCCATCGGAGTTCAGGAGATCGGGGAAATAGGAGTGAAGACCACGCCAAAATCCCAAAAGGTAGAATGCCAGGATTTAATCTGGGCCATTGATCAAGTCAACGATCTAGACTGTAGATCCAGATGATACCGGGCTTTCGGGTTTGGGGGATTGAAGGAACAAGGGTTCCTTGCAAAAGGAATCTCGAAAGTCAAGTTCCGGTAGCACCATTTGGTGTTAGCGTGTGTCCACTGAGGTGGTCGCATGGAGTAGGAATAAGGGGATCCAAGGAGCTCGTTAACCCCATTTCGGGTTTCGGCACTTCAAGGGACAGGGAGTCGAGGAGAGCTCGCACACAGAAATCTCGAAACACGAAAGATGGAAGCGTCTTTTTGGTAAGGCCTGTGGTCATAGCCAATGATCACATGGAGGAGGATAAGGGAAGGGATGGCCTACACTTGGCTCCATAGAAATTTAGGGATTCTTTCTCTCGAAGAAAAGACAAAATTAAAATAAAAATCTAGGTTGTCGTAGTGGGTATGTGACAATTTGAATTTTCAAAAAGGGTTTTAAAACCCCATTTACCCCTTTTCCTTGAACCATTATCAATTATGCACCAACAATTGCATTTAGAAATGGACTTAGATCATGATCCATGTCACCAACCGCATTGTGTATATCATCGAATGAGTCACTCACTGATTGACACATAAGCCCCATCTACTAGTTTTTAGTGAATTATTTTAAATAAACAAAGAAGAAAAGGGTAAAGGGGGGATTTTTTTTTTAACTATATGTAGATAAGGAGAAAAGGACCCGATTCATCCCCTTTCCACCCAATCATGAGTACAGATGAAAAATAAAAATTCAATTAGCCACGATGGATTCCCCCTTTCCTTTCAACAACATGCTTGGGGGACCAAAACCATGGCGAATGGATTTTATTCTTGAACCCCTTGAATGATAGTGATTCCCCCTCTCCCACTTTGAATCCTCATGCTCTTAATTCACAATAGATTTTGTGGATAATCATATGTTTTCCACCTATCTATCATGACATCCTTCTTTAGTTTGATTGTTCAATGCTAAACCCACATATTCAGAGAGCACATATATAATATTTTGGAAAAAAAAGACATCTTGCGGATTTAGTTTAGTCTCAACTCCTCCTTCAAGATCGTGAATCTCCTAATTTTTTCTTGACTCCACCCTAGTAATGCCTGACCATCATGATTAATTCACCTAGAATCAATAGATAAGATCCTCTCCTAGAACATCACTGCTCCACACTAAAATTTTAATTTCTTGAGGGTACTAACTGTTGGGTTTTTATATTATTTGCAGTGAAAGTCTAGTCGAGGTGGATCAATTGACGGTCGAAGTCAAGGTGGATCGAAAATAGGTCGAGTGTTGAGATAGATCGACAACAATTCAAAGATCAAGGTTAGTCGAATGGGTAAAGTCGAAGTCGAAGGTCGAGGCGGTTCGACATGGTAAAGGCATCGATAGCAAGTCGAATAGGTCAACAAGCGGGTGTGTGGTGACCGAATGAAGATCAAATGAAGATCGACTAGTAGTCTATTAATAATCCGAATTGTAGTTGACTATTACAGAATCCCGACATTTGTGGGATTTGTAGCCAATGCTCTGCATGGATCTGTAACCATTTTTTGGCACCAAGTATTTAGGGTTTCACCTGTTGTAAAGCCTATAAAGAAGCATGTTGTAAGGTTGTAAAGGATAATCAATGAATCATAGAATAGCCAGTCTTTAGAGAATTATTTAGATGTAGGTTTTTTGACATGCATATGTAACCCAGATTAGCTACAGGGTTGTTCTTGTGCAGGAAAGAAGGTATGATGTCGATTGTGTCTTAGGTGTGGACCAAGGTTAGACATGTAACCTTTTATTCAGATTGAATAAGACAACAAGAGAGAAGAATGCTCAAGGAATGTTGGTTTTTCTGCTTTGGGTTTCTAGGATAAAATATCTGTGTATTGTGTGATTGCCTTTTCATTTACGTTATTGATTAAATTCTTCTTCTCTTCTGCTAGGTTTAGTGTGGAAGTTTATCTCATTTTCTGATGAGTGGTATCAGAGAGAGGTTCATCTATGACAAGTGGTATTAGAGTTGTGTTAATATTTGATGTGTATATCAGATCTTGATTTACCAAGCTTGAATTTGAGAGTTAAATGCTAGGTACAGTAAGAGTTGTAAGTCATAAATTGTGTGAAAGATCATGGTAAATATTGGCGAGTAGTTCGAGAATAGAGATAGAAAAATTCAATGGACGGAATTTTGAGCGTTGGAAGCTTAAAATGGAATATCTTCTTGTAGATCGAGAACAATGGACAACGGTTTTTCCAGGTACCCAACCGATAGGCATGTCGACGAAATAATGGGAGAAACTTGAAAGAAGAGCAAGAAGTACGATTCATCTTTGTCTTGCAGATTCGGTACTACTTAATGTCTTAGGTGAATATTCAACCAAGAAACCATGGGACAAGATGGGAAGCTTATACCAGTTGAAATATGTAGTACATAAGTTGTTTCTCATAAATAAATTGTATCTTCTGAGAACGAGTGATGGAAGTTCAATGAATGAACATTTAAATGTGTTTAACACCATTTTAATGTAGTTACTGTTAGTGGATATTAAAATCACTGAGGATATTAAAATCACTATTCAATCCTTAGCCTTGATCTTTGCAATAGAAATCAATACAATATATTTACATCATTTAAACCTAATATAATTTTATATGACTTGAATACCATCATTCTTTCAATGTATTTACGATATTATAAAAATTGTCTAAAGGCTTAAAACTGAGATATTACTTGTGATCCAAGATTCCCTAAATAAGGTGATACCTCTCTTGCCTTAGTTGTGATGGAACCTCTATTATAGCATCAATTTCCACCACTGGATCATTGATGACTTTTTTTACTTGTCCCTATCCTACTTCCAGACACCATTTCCCCATACCTCCTCTGAATGCTCTAAAAACTTGTACATGCCCTAACAGTTATGCAACACATGTTTACATGAGTTTCTGAAAGGAAAGTAATGTACATGTCATTAAATGATCAAAAAATATTTCTCATAATTGTGAGTTACATTGTGGGTCTGGTTAGTTTCCTAACTCATTTTTCTCATACACAATTGTCTTCAACTGCTTGGAGATGATTTAAATGGAGCATGAACTATGAGGAGAAAGGTAATGAATGAATGAATCCTAAAGCAATGTAATGTTGGTTGAATCCCACCTCATCTACAAGCCCATGTAATTCTTGTAGCTTCTTTCGTGCTCAGACCGAGAATGTTTTCACCCTCATCTACAAACGCATGCAATTCTTGTAGCTTGATTAAATGTTTTCGCTAAAATAATACTCTTTTTTATGGTGTAAATACCAATGGAGTGTAATCTTTCTCAACATTATTTCTTTAGGTAAGACATAATAAGCATTCTAGATATAGTATTTTTATAAAATGAATGAAATTCGACAATAAGGATATATGTTTGAAGACCCATTTCATATCGAATGAATTTTATTTAGATGCAAGAGTCAAATTTTGAAAGTGTCTATAGTATATGAATCAATTAATAAAAACCAAAAATTAGAATTCCAATTTAACAAATACAATACTTTTAGGTTAGTATGTAAACAATGATATAATTCTCTCTCCACCCCACACACATATAAACCATCCTTTTATCTTTTTGATAAATTATGTTGTTCCCTTTCTAAGTGAAGAGTGACATGTGTTACAACCAACATACCTACCCATAATGATCACGCTCCCCGAAGGATTTATGACATATGACATGTCCATATTTTTTCTTTGTGTGGACACCATAAACTCTCTAAGGGGCTCTTCCTTGATGAAAAATGGGTTGCGTGCACCTGAATATACCTTGTGGACCTTCCATGGTCCACTCCATGTTTGAGCAGTTGTAAAAGATACATAGGGTCTATATGGGCCCCTTCATGAGGCTTTTATGTATTAGAGAAGAGGTATCAAACCTTTGTAACTACCATGGCCCCCCACCATGAGGATTGGCCCTTCTAGATGAGGGGTTATAAATCCATGCAACTAGCATGGCCCTTCATTGGGGCTCAACAATATTTTTGAAGGGATCATAGCTCCCCGTAATCCACTTCAATGGGGCTTATGCCTCTTGCAACACCCTTCACAGGGCTCCTCCAAAGTGGAAGAGGCAGTGATGGATACACCTACCCTTATGGTTCCCTACAATTGAAATTATTTTTAATAAAATATATTGTTAACTTTTGATCAAAAGGTGTGATACACCCAACTACCCTACCCATGACAATTTTAACTCCCCAAACGAGATTTTCCATGCGGTAGACACATATTTTATCCATATGGACTACTACAACCCCTCTAAAATTCCTTTCCATGACAATAGAGGGGTCACAAATCCCCAATCCTCCAAATCCTTTTATGGTCCCCTCCATGGTGAAATAATTAAAAAAGTCATATAGGGACTATCATGGCCTGTCCATGGGGATTTTCCATACTGAAAAGTGGATTGTAAGCCCTTATGACAATCATAGCTCCTTCATGAGGATTGAGTTTGATTGATAAGGGGTTGTAAACCCTTAAAATTACCAGCATTGGACTTAATGTTATTCTTGGAGGGGGCATAAGTTCCTGTGATGCACTTGAATGGGTGTCTGGCCACGATTCCCTCCATGGGCTCTTTGCCTCAAATAGAGGTGGCTATGACTCCAACAATAATACTCATGAGACTTTGTTGATGTGGTAAAGGGGGTGAGAGAGACACCATCCCTCATGGCTCCCTGATGTGATGCACCCCCCAATATCTATATCTATATCTATATCTATAAACATTCTATTTTTTGAACCTTTTCTATGCATATTTTCTTCCTTGATGTTTCAGAAAATCAAGTGTTGGCCATTGGTTATATAAGGAAGTGAAGATTAAGGAAGAAAGGTGAAGTATGAACCACATGGAAGGCACATAAACCGAGGAAGGGTTGAAGTGGGTAAAGAAGCAGAAAAGAAGGAGAGAAGTAAAGGAAAAGCTAGCCATGGGAAGAGAATATCAAGGAAGATAAAGAAGAAAAGAAGAGGGATCATGGACAACTCAACAAGCGGAAAAAGGACACCAATGGATACTTTGGAGCACCTCACAGAAAAGGAGGAAGGGCAGGCTGGAGTAGCCCCGAAAAAGCGGGTCAAGTGGACCTAGGGTTTTGGATATAGGGATTTGACACCTAGGCTTCGGTCTAAGGTTGTCTGAGAGTCATCTAATGTATAAATAAAGGTCTAGAAGACCTGGGAGGGTTCGTTATAGCTCAATTGTTCATTCGTATGATGTTCATTGTTGGTTATTGTTGATTATTGTTGTTGAGAGAAATATTGAGTCTGTATTTGGGATCTTCAGCTGGGTGCGAAGATCAACCCTGAAGTTGGGTGCGCAGGAAGGAAAGAGAAGGACAGAAAGAGATCCGAAGCTAAGTGGGAAGATAGAACTGTATGTTTTCATCTAATAAATAAATAAACACATTTCTGTGGACGTAGCCCAAGGGAGAGGGTGAACCACGTATATCTTATTGTCTTTGTGGTTGATGTTGTGGTATTTGTTATCTGTTATACTACTATTGCATTGTTGTGTTAGATTAGAGATATAACTTCATGAAGCAAGCATAAGAGTGGTAAAGAATATCTAGATTGTTTGTGTTGTGTTTTGGAATCACTTTGCATTTCCTCTAGTTGTAGACACCTGTGTCCTGCAACAACCTATTGATACTTCGGGTGAGACTGCATATGCTTCGCAGGTGTTGCCAAAAGGGCTAGTAGTTATGGTTTGTTGATGCTTTGTAAGAGTTGAACCCTGGGTCCACCCCTATGCCAAAAAATGGCTATGTTGCCGTGACCAGGATCTTGTTGAGGGAATGTTATCGTGGTTTCCATCAAAGAAAAAGATTCATAAGTGGATATAAGAACAAGAAAAGGACTTCGTTGAAGCCAAGAAAAAGAATCCTAGCATTAGTACAAAAGATTGGTTGGGAAGGTACATCTTTACCGACATACACGAGATTTTCTTTGGAGGAGTTCATAAGGAGTTGTATGAGTGGTTAGCTAGATTAGCAGACACCCAGTTTGATATCAGATCTAGACCACTCGTGGTTTGGACAATGAAGTTGATCAAGAAAGTCAAGAGAGTCAATAATGTTGTGTTTAGAGCAGTGGATCTCTGGTTTTATAGCACTATTGGAGGGTACATTACTGAGTTCGCTATCGACAAAGTAGAATCATATAGTCAAGCAAAGAGGTATTTCTTTAAGGGACCTATAGGAAAGTTCCTACAATTTTTAAAACTGAGGATTAAGATGCTATTGCATGAGAATAATATCTTGAAGATATAGTGAAGCTAATGTTCAATAATTCAGACAACGATAGTGACACAGAGACTGGACACATGAGCAGTGGGAGATCATTTAGAGAAGTTCCTCTTGCGAATATATTTAAGAAGAATTATGGAGACGAGGGATTCTATAGTGGAGAATATGCATAGCTATTAGACGAAGAGCATTCATAGTCCACAAGGGCAGAGGAAGTAGAGTTTGAAGAACCTCACCGAGGAGAACCAAAAACTTTAGGCATTGCACCTACTATCGAAGTACTATTACTCCTCATGTTGTTTTAGCAGCATCAAGTAACCAAAGTAACCAGAGTAGCCAAAGTAATCAGAGTACTATTACAAGCAACTTAGCACATACTTAGTACAGAAACCCAGGAATATATATGGAAGATGAAATGAGGTTACCTATATTTAGAGGAGACGGATCTGAAGATCCTGACCAACACTTATTCTTATGCGAAGCTGTTTGGAGCATTAAGCAAGTCACCGATGAAGTTGTTAAGAGAAATCAGTTTAGTACTACCTTGAGGTATCGCGCTCTGAACTAGTATATGAAGTTTGCTTAAGGACCTGGACAACCTAAACCATTGAATGACATTAAGACTACGTTGAGTGTGGAATTCAATAATCCTAAGTCAGATTTGTAGTGCATTACATAGTTGAAGGAAATCAAGAAAAAGGTCATTGAACATGTTTGGGAGTTTGATCACAGGTTTAAGACTCTGACAGCTCGTTTAAGTTTTCAGATCCTAGATGAACATAATAAAGAGTGGTTCATCACTTCTCTCCTACCACATATTAGAGTTCCTTTGATGCGACAAAAATTCGCTTCGCATGCTAAGGATCTGGAGATTTCTATGAAACTAGAAGAAGCCCATGTAGGAGAATCCAGTCTAGGTATGAGTCAAATCTTAAATCAATTAAATAGTTTATCCTTACAAGTTGAAGATATCAAGAAGGACAAAGCAAAGGAAAAAAGAGAAGATATCTGGTGTACCAGATGTAAAGCAGAGGGCCATGACAAAGAGAATTGTCCCCTATTTCATGAATACTTGGCCTCAGAAGCGCCTAGCTCTTTGAAGCGAGCCACTCTACCATGGTGTGAGGTATGTAGAAATAGACATCGCCTTGGTGAATGTTATTATATGCAGAAATATGTCCAGACACTTACCAATATTTATTGCACATTCTGTAAATCTGTGGGGCATGATGAGAAGGAATGTAGGTCTTATGATCTCTTGCATGAAATATCAAGGGATACATATAGGATTCAAGGAGAAACAAAAAAAAAAAGGAAATAATGTGCAGTTCAACTCCCCAAAAAGAGGAAACTTCAACCCTCATGGTGGATTCAGAGGAGGAGGTATGGGCCGAGGCCGAGGTCAGATTATTTTCTATAACAGCGCACATCCAGGACATTTGGCAAGGGATTGTCAGAACCCTTGTACTACTTGCAACTGCTGCAACTCATTAGATCATCTCATCAAAGATTGTCCAGTATTGTTAGCCAAACTTCAGGAGAGATGAAGAGGAAACCAACAAGTCCAATTGATATCCGCAGAACCTCGCGGTGAGGACTCCAGAGTCGTTGTTATTACTAGAGGAGGCATTGTTATAAGAGAAGATAGGGTGACTCTAGGGAAGATTGCAAAAGGATCATGGATCAGAAGAGCTGCAGAGAAGGCAAAGTTGTTTGATCTAAGGAGAGAGAGGCATACTTTTGAGGAAGCAAGGAAAGAATTTGTAGGAGAACAAGCTTCTTCATCTAAGGTACAATCAGAAGTAAGGGAATGTGAAATTCCACCAGCATTTGATTAGTCAACTCTATCTAGACAAGTAAAAGAGGTAAGCAAGCTCATGGACTTCTTATATACATGTATCAACTTGATTAAAGATGAGAAAGTTGTGCAGGAGCTACAACACCTAGTAAGACAATATGAAATTGGGAGAATAGACCCTATGTTGACTAGAGTTGTGAACCAAGTATCAAGGAAAAGAAGGACAAACAAGGAATTGCACCTTAGTGCTCATATTGGAGGCTACGACATGGACTATGTGGTCCTCGACTTGGGATCATAAGTAAATGTCATGACGAAGCATACTTGGAAACTGATGGGAAAACCTAGATTGATTTACTCTCCTATTAGGCTCAGGATGGCTAATCAGCTGGCGGTGAACCCCTTTGGAATACTAGAGCATGTCCCTGTAGACATCGATGGGGTATGGACATTTGCAAAATTCGAAATGATTGAGATCATTGATGATAGTTGTCCTTATCCTGTGCTGTTAGGAATTGATTGGGATTTCAAAATTCGACTATTTTTTACCTAAAGAAGAAAAGAATGACATTTGAGGGTAATGGCCTTAAGTTCATTACACCTCTTGACCCTGATGAATGTCGCAGATACACAAAAACGATAAGAGAAGGAGATCGCATCTACAAGCTAGAAAACATCTACAAACTGACAACAAGACAACATGATTATATTAATCCCACAACAGATGGAAATCTAAGTTGGCTAAGTGAAAGTGCATGTTCATCATATTCAGAGGAAGCATTGGAAAACTGGCAAAACATAATGTACACAGTCTCTACATGGTGATGTGCTAGATTGACCAGAGCAGTTCACTGGATTGGCACATAAGTAAGTAATATCCCTACATTTGATGGACTAAATCATTTAGAGACATTTCTAGTTTAATTTGACAAAATTGTACCAGTACAATAGAGGATGTTGGCACTAGACAAAGCATTGAAAGAAACACCAGCTAGATGGTGGGGAACACACAAGAAGAACATCGCAAAGTGGGTACAATGTCACACCTTGATGACAGTGCGCTTTTCAGACCATGCTGAAGGATGTGAATTTCGATACACAGGTCAGAGTTTTCCTAAGGACCATGTGCGAATTTATGAGGAGGCCTGGACCAATATTCCTAAAGAACAGTGGGTACATAAGTTCATTAGCATTTTGGATACTACACCTATCAACTGGTATCTTCAATCAGAATTGCGCTCAGCCACTTCAGATTGGTACGGTATGACTCAGAACTTTATTGCTACATTTTCATTTGAGAGTCAACACCCCACAGTAGATCAGGCTTTACAAATTGTAAGACAAAATGTCTTTGAGGAGGCACCTAACCTCCCTTTTGAGAAAGAAAAGGATGAATGGACTGCACCTCTTCAGATATTACAGGGTTGTTACAATATTAATGATGATGGAGATGATGATCCTAGGAATGTAAACATCATAGAAACTGAAGGACAGAGGAACATAGAAGGGTCAGGGATTGAATTACCTTTTATTGGACAACCCATTAAAATTAAGAAGGTAAATATTGGAACAGAGAAAACACCTATATTAGCAAATGTTGGAGACTATTGGGATGATGCTACTATTAGCAAGATCATAAAACTATTGCATGAATATCAATATTTATTTCCAACCAAGTTCACAGACATGAAGGGAATTAAAGGACCCATGGGGGAAATGAAGATCCCTCTAAGACCAGATGCAAGACCCATGAAGCAGAGACCTTATAGACTGAATCCCAAATATAAGTATAAATTTAAGATTGAATTGGATAGAATGTTGGAAGCAGGAATCATAGAACCAGTTGAAGAGTCTGAATGGATTAGCCCTATGGTGGCCCAAGATAAGAAGCCAAGAGAAATCATAATTTGTGTAGATTTAAGGAAACTAAATGATACATGCCTACATGATCCATTTCCTACACCTTTTACTGATGAATTTCTAGATAATGTAGGAGGACAGGAGGTTTACTCATTCACAGATGGATTTTCAGGCTATCACTAGATCAAAATTGTTAAGGAAGACAAACATAAGACCACATTTGCAACAAAATGGGGTTCTTTTCAGTATGTTGTGATGCCTTTTGGCTTGAAGAATGCACAAACCATGTTTTCCAGGGTGGTGGTCGAAGCATTTAAGGAATTTTTACACAAATTCTTGGAAGCATACTTTGATGATTAGATTTTTTTTAACCTAATGAAGGATCATATTGAATGCTTGAGATTATTGTTAGATAAGTGCAGGCAATTTCAGATTGCCCTAAATCTGAAAAAGTGTATTTTATTCTCACCCTTTGGAGTGCTGCTAGGGCATATTGTGTGTAAGAATGGGTTGTTCATAGATCCTTCCAAGATTTCTATCATTGTTGACCTACCTCCCCCTACTTTGGTTAGATATTTGCGCATTACATTGTGGCACACTGGATACTATAGAAAGTTCATTAAGGGCTACAAACAGATAACACCACCTATGGGGAAGCTATTAAAAAAAGATAGTAAGTTCCAATAGACAAAAGAATGCCAGCAGAGCTTCGACACACTAAAGCAAAAAATGGTCATTGTGCCTATCTTGGTCTTTCCAGATATGAGTAAGGAGTTAAATATTCATGTCGATGCTTCGTCCATTTCATTAGGAGCGCTCTTAGCACAGCTAGGTGCAGGATACATTAACCACCCCATAGCCTTTGCAAGAAGGAAGCTTTCTATAGCTGAAAGGAACTATACTATGACTGAAAGAGAAGGCTTGGCTATGGTATATGCACTACATAAATTTAGAATCTATTTGCTGGGAAGACATTTTAAGATGTTCACTGATCATTCTTCATTGAAACACTTAGTCAACAAGCCAATGTTGGGGGGAAGAATATGCAGATGGCTACTATTATTCCAGGAGTATGACTTTGAAATTGTGGTCAAGCAAGGAAGAATGAATAAAGGACCCGATCACTTATCCAGGTTAGAACATGGAGAGGAACCTACTAGTCTGGAGGATACACTTCAAAATGCACAATTGTTAGCCATTAGAAAATTCGATGATCACCTCGCTGAGGTACTTTAGTTCCTATCCATAGGAATGGCACCTCACGAGTGCATAGAGATTCATAAGAAATTGTTGGTCGTCTGCTTTCAACTTATAGTTGGACAATTATATAAGATGGGACCAGATGAGATATTGAGGAGATGCGTTATGGAGGCAGAAATACCATTGATTCTTGCAGAAGCACATGAAGGCATCGTAGGAGAACACTATGTAGGGAAAGCAACAACGTAGAAGGTCCTCAAAGTTGGCCTGTGGTGGCCTACTTTACATAAGGATGCTAAGGACTATTACAGAGCTCGCGACATGTGCCAAAGAATAGGGAAGCCTTCTAGAAGGGATGAAATTCCTTTAGCACCACAGTCAACCTTACAGGCATTTGATAAATGGGCCATTGACTTTGTGGGACCTATTAACCCACCAGGAAAGCGTACAGGAGCTAGATACATTATCACTGCTACAGATTATTTGACTAGATGGGTAGAAGCAAGAGCATTTAAGGACTATAGTGCAGCCACAGTTGCACAATTCATCTTTGAGGACATCATAACCAGATTTGGATGCCTGAAGATTCTCATGAGTGATCAAGGCACACACTTCATAAAAAAAACTAGTGAATCATTAACTCAGGAATTCGAAGTTCACCATCAGAAGAACACTCCATACCACCCACATGCGAATGGCACAGTCGAAGATTTCAATAAGATCTTGGAGACAGCGTTGACCAAGGTTTGCAGTGTTAACAGAGACGATTGGGATTTGAGAATTCCAATAATATTATGGGCTTATCGAAATACTTGCAAAAAGTTAACAATGCAGACTCCCTTTAAGTTAGTCTATGGCTTGGAAGCAGTGGTACCTATGGAATATTTGGTTCCTAGTTTAAGAATTGCAACATTTACAGGTATGGATGACACATGCACTATTCAAGATAGGCTTGCGTAGTTCATCAAACTGGAGGAAGACAAATTTATTGTAGGATTTCATTAGCAGGTACAAAAAGAACGAGACAAGGCTTACCATGACAAACATATAAAAAAGTAAGAATTTAAGGAGATTTGGTATTGTTATATGACGGTAAGTTCATGAAGCATCCAGGGAAGTTCAAGACACATTGGCTTGGGCCATTTGAGGTTGCCTATGTTACAGAAGGAGGAGCTGCATAGTTGAAAACTCTTAAGGGAGAATGGAAGGATGGTTTAGTGAACATGGGCCTGTTGAAGTTGTATTGTGACAACCAGCTAGCTTGCAACTCTCAATAAAAGAAAAGGAAGAAGGGTCTAGGTACCAGGTGCAGTTGAAACTGGGTACCAGACACAGAAAAAATAGTCTGCAAAACATGGCAAGGGATAGAGCAGAAAACACAGGTTTCTCCGTGTAGTCTGGAGTCAAAGTATTACAGAAGGCTTAATCTTGCAGTGACTCGGGAGGAGTCACATGTGAGTGTTGGGGGCCTGTTGGCCCTTGGTTATGTAAGGAAGTGAATATTAAGGAAGAAAGGTGAAGTGTGAACTGCGCGGAAGGAACATAAACCGAGGAAGGGTCGAAGTGGGTAAAGAAGTAGAAAAGATGGAGTAAAGTAAAGGAAAAGCCAGTCGTGGGAAGATAATATCATGGAAGATAAAGCAACCAAGAAGAGGGATCGTGGACAACTCAACAAGTACAAAAAGGAAACCAACGGATACTTTCAAGCACCTCATGGAAAAGGAGGAAGGACGGGTTGGCGAAGCCCCAAAAACGCGGGTCAAGTGGACCTAGTGTTTTGGATCTAGGGTTTTGACACCTAGGCTTCAGTGTAAGGTTGTATGAGAGTCATGTAATGTATAAATAAAGGTCTAGAAGACCTATGAGGGTTCGTTCGTATGATGTTCATTGTTGGTTATTATTGATTATTGTTGTTGAGAGAATTATTAAGTCTGTATTCGGGATCTTCAGTTGGATATGAAGATCAACCCTGCAGCTGGGTGCGTAGGAAGGAAAGAGAAGGAGAGAAAGATATCTGCAGCTAAGTGCGTATATAGAACTGCATGTTTTCATCTAATAAATCAAGAAACACAATTCCGTGGACGTAGCCCTAGGGAGAGAGTGAACCACATATATCTTATTGTCTTTGTGGTTGATGTTGTGTTATTTTTTATCTGTTATATTGCTATTGCATTTTTTTGTTAAATTAGAGATATAACTTCGCGAAGCAAGCATAAGAGTGGTAAAGAATATCTAGATTGTTTGCATTGTGTTTTGGAATCACTTTTCATTTCCTCTAGTTGTAGACACCTGTGTCCTGCAACCCCCTATTGCTACTTCGGGTGAGATTGCATCTACTTCGTAGGTGTTGCTGAAAGGGCCAATAGTTAGGGTTTGTTGGTGCGTTGCAAGAGTTGAACCCTGGGTCCGCCCCTGTGCCAACATTAAGCCAAAAGATCGAAGAATTGTTGACATTGAATTTATTTATACATTAAAAAATGTAATTTCACTAAGAATTTTATAATCAAATTCCAATAATGATTACGAGAAAAAATCCAAAAAATAAAATATCAAATTTTTTCTTATAATAAAATGTAAAAATGTTATCTTACAATGAGTCATTAACCATAAGATATGAACCTTGATGGAGGTTTCATTCACACCTCACTTTTACAAACTCAACAAATTATGATTGACCAATTGCTTTTGTACCTATATAGTATTTATACCTTTTTTAATATATATAAAAAATCACATAAATTTAAATACTAATACGCTAAAGACAACTTTGAACAACATTTTTTATATATAAAACTTCATAAACCACCCATGATTTCAATAATTAACCACCCATGATTTCAATAATTATTATTAACTAAAAATTATTACATATTAAAAATGTATTAAGCATGTACTTAAAAGGCATTAAAAAACCAAATACCACATACAATGGAAACTCACAAAACATTCAAACACACCTTTTAATAGGGTTAATGAGACCCACAAAACATTCAAACACCTTTTAATGGTGTTAATAGAAGAGAGAAAATAACAGTACCACACCGATTTTATAATTTATACCCAAAAGCAACAATGTTTTTATATAAAATTGACATAAAATAAACCACCGTAGAGAAAATAAATTCTTAAATTTCATGGATCCACCCTCCACCCTAAAATGAGTAAATATTTCTTAATTTACATTTGAATCTGATTTTCTAAATGTTATAATATTCAATATCTTTTACATTCAAACTCTAATCCATTATGCTATGGAGCTGTATTTGTATTTGTTTGGAGAGATGTTATGCAGTTGTTAGTTTTGTATTTGTTTGAGAGATATTAGTTTGACAATTTATATAATATATGATTCTCTTTCCTTACAGACTGCATGGATCTTGTGAGTCGACATGGAGGTCCAAGGAATATTTGCAAGGGCCACCAAATATTACAGACCCCATTTACCCCATGGATCTTGTGTGTCTGCATGGAGGTCCAAGGAATATTTGCAAGGGCCACCAAATATTTCATCAAAGGCTGCTATCAAAAGGTACACGTGTACGGGTTACTTTGGTCATTTGTCATGTGTATCTACATTAACATTATTTAAAAATAAATAAACAAAATCCCTTTAGACCACACACTGTAGCTATTTTTTTTTTTTAATTAAATATACATTTAATAATATTAAAGATGATTTTGTGGAAATAGTTTATAAGATACTGAGTTTTTGACTTTTTGGAGGTGGCAAGCTAATGATCCGACTGGTGGGTCTTCTCTAACAGAGTAAGGACATTGAGTGAATAACCAATTTGCTCGGTAGCATTCAATACTGCTACAGGTGGTATATGCAGATTAGGATATATCTCTAATTATATATCAAGATTATTAGACCATATATATATATATGATGAAATAATATTAAATACTGTATAGTAAGTTGGTTGGGGTTGGCTAAATGTTTTACCTTTTGTTTTTTTTGGTAGGAATTTGTAGGAATCAGGTGATGTAAATTTGGATAAAATCTCTATTTTTTATTGTTTAAATTGCTTTTCTGAATGCATAAATAGATTTAGAGTGCTGAAAACCTCTAAAACATTCTTATTATACAAACTTAGTCACTCAAATCCACAGATCCAACCATTCATCCTCAAATTTCAAGCAAAATCAAAAGAAAAAAATGACAAAAAAAACCCAAAAAATAACTCTGTTGGTTGGTTATTGCTAACAGACTCTGTGTGGGCCACTTATATATACAAAATAGGATATATTTCAAAACATATATCAACATTATCAAACCATATATATGATGCCATATATATAATGGGATAATATTAAATACTGCATAGCAAGTTGGTTATTGCTAGCAGACACTGTGCGCCACTCACCGCCATCGGATATATGTTAACCTAAGTCGGTGATATGGGACCATTTATACACAAAATTTCTCATTTTACATACCATATACATTGCGTGATGGTTCGATTTTAGTGGCCATGACAGAAGAATCTCATATTTAAAATAGTTAATAACCACTCTGATAGAGATGCGTACCTCTACCAACAGCTGGCTGAAATATGATATATTAATTAGATTGAAGTGATCAAGTCTGATGCACGATTGACAGGAAGGACACAGTTTTTTTTACAATTCATTAGATTTAAGTGATCAGATTTGATGCACGATTGACAAGAGGGATAGAGATTTATGGCGGTTCATGAGAATTAAGTGATTAAATTTGATGCTGGCAAAAACTGACAAGAGTGATAGAGGTTTTTGACAATTAATTAGATTTAAGCGATCAAATCCGAAGGGTGATAGAGATTTTTTTGACCATTCATGAGATTTAAGTGATCAAATTCGATGCTGGTAAAACGATTGACGAGAGGGATAGAGATTTTTAAGAGTTCATAGTCAGCAATTGTAATATAAAAAACATTGAAGAAGCTGTTCGGCATGTGAATCTCTAAAAAATTATAAAAAGAGAGCGAACTACTTCAATTCATTCATTCGTGACGTTTTATGGATTTGAGAAAAATGAGTGACTTGCAGAGCGTTCTAGAATTTCCGTTGTCAATTGGCAGGAAGTTATTAAGTTCCAGCCCTAAACCTTCTTACGTTAACGAGGCCACTTTCGACCCCGATCGACTAGTCGTTTTCGCCGTCGTGGCGTTGCTCTGTCTTCTCATCTTCGTGATCGCTCTCTACTGGTTGCTCAGATGTTTGCTACGTTGTAGGGGGCGCATGGTGCTCGACTCATCCGAAGGGGTGGCTAACACTGGATTGAAGAAGGCGGCCATGAAAGCACTGCCCACTACAGTTTACACTGCTACCTCAAAGCCACGGCCCGTGCCCACGGATTGTCCGATCTGCTTGGC
>JASDQU011506423.1:3401-14505 GCA_032191745.1 Picea mariana | reverse complement strand
AGCATTAAAAATATGTTTGTTAAATGAATTGGCCCATTTTTAAGTGGGTTAATTAAACACTTTAGCCATATTTCACAACCAAAATGCTTGATGATTGTCATTTTGACCGTCAAATTTCAACCTTACTTTGGTAGTGAATAAACTAGTAACAACTTGTGATTTGTTACTAGTGACATGTAATTACAAATTAGAATTTACATCATAATAGGAAAATTATTTGAACATCAAAAATATGTTTGATAAATAAACTAGCCCATTTTAAGTCAGTTAATAAAAAACTTTACGGCCAAAATGCTTAATGATGAACATTTTGACCATCAAATTCCAACCTTGCTTTGAGATATGAATAACTTTAAAAATTGAAGACAATTAAATAAAACTGTTTGTTTTAAGATAAAAAATTTTCCCACTAAATTTGATATGTAGGAAGCATATATTGAAGATATTGTAGATTTTATAATATTATCTACTATAAACTTTCAAAAAAATATATGAAAGTGATACATAATTGAGAAAATGTTTATTTTCTTGAATTTTTTTATAAATAATTATAATTTTCAATTTTGATTAAAAGTACTAAAGTGATATTACTTATTATAATCTTGGCATTACAACACAAGATACATCTTGTATAAAACTAGCTACTTATTCCTGCATCTTGGGGCTAATAAACTTACTTCTATAAGTTGTCCACTCTCTTCCCAACACTGACATTTTCAACAACCTTGGACTTATGGGCCTCTCTTATCAATTGTACTCTTTCTCCCTTTGGCACACAACTTCCCCATATTGTAGAGTAATCCATATTAGAGGTGGTAATCAACCTTTTTGTCTCCATTTGCTAATTTTCAATAACCCTGCCTCATCCAAAATGGATTGAAAATAAACAAAATGGACATTGAAGGCTCAATTTTCATTTTAGAAAGAGATAAATAAAGGGTTTTGGAAATGACATAGGGATAAATCATGTATGTACCCATGGTTGATAACCAAAACCATGATATTGATGATCCAGTCACAAAGCTATGAGATTTAAAACATGTAGCAAGAGTGTATTGACCACCATGTAATAAACATGAAGACAGGTGGAGGAAAAAATTATGTGGAGAGGATGTAACTACCACTGTGTATCAAACACAATTACATGTGGATAATTATAGTTGAGGATGATATCATAGTCGATATGACACATTTTTGTGACGTACATAACTACCGACTAAAATTCTTGAGCTTGGATGATTTTAGTGGGCACCCACCTACTAAAACTTCAGCAAGGTACTTACCACTACTAACCTAACTAGCTAGTCATTCATAAAACTACCTTGTGTACATAATGTCCAAAGTTGATCTAAGGAAAGATTGATTAGAACTGAACCCTTAAAGTTACATTGATCATAATCCAGGTGGATATCAGTGGCCACCCACTTTTTCCAATTGGCTCAAAACAGTTTTCTTGCAATTTTGGCAATTTACTATTTTTAGTAGTCTTAACTTCTAGGGCCATTTTGAGGGCCTAAATGAAGGTTTTTCGAGATTGAGCTTCTCAATGATAGCCTACGACATAATTGAGCCCCCAAAATGAATCTCCTCGATGATACCTTTCCAACAGGCTATCATGTGCCTAAAACGAAGATCGTATTAGAGCAGGCTACTCTTGATCGTTTTTCAGTGCATGTCCCCGACGAGGTCCGAGTATAGAAAGTTGGGTCTCGAGCTTGTCTCTCTGCAGGAAAATCTCTCTAGCACACCCAAGAAACCCTCAATGGCGGAAGAAAATAAAAACGATGGAGCAGACGATCCTATCAGTCTGTTGCTTGAGAAATCTCTCATGTGATAGAGGGATGAAATGATGGAGAATTTTTTCCACATCCTTCAACGCCTGTTGATAGCAAGATGTGCATATTTCTCAAACGACCACTTTGGAGGCACCTCTCCTTTCAAGGTACAATTTAATTTTGATATTCCTCTATTTGAAGGACAGTTAGATGCAGAAGCCCTAGACAAATGGTTAAACCTGCTAGAAGGTTATTTCTTTGTTCACAATTTTTTCGACAGAGAAAAGATCACCTTCGCACTCCTTAAATCTCTCCCCCATGTCAAACATTGGTGGAAAACTTATTGGGAGTAGAGTTCCACAGAGGATTCTGGAATATATGGGGCCGAGCCCACTTGGAATTTTTTTGTGGATGTGGTAAAGGAACAATATTATCCTGTTGCCAACTATGAGGACCAGTACATGAGATGGACCACACTATGACAAGAGAGGGGCCAAGCAGTTCCAGATTTCACCAATACCTTCCATACCTTGTGCACCAACATGGGTATCAAATACTCCGAATAACATTTGGTTTTGAAATAGCATGGGGATCTACACAGATACATCCAGACTGAAATGGATTTTTTGGACATCTTGTCACTCAGAGCTGCTTATTGATATGTTGTTAAAATCGAGCAGAAATTTAAGTACCAAAACAAATGGGAGTTTGGGTCTTCAAATTCGCAACAACCAAAGCATGAAAAAGACGTCCCTAACAAACAGTCTCCTAAAAACTAGTCCAATACACAGGAAAAGAAGGGTCACAGGAAGACAAATAAGGACACCAAAAAATGGTGCGATTTCCACAAAATCCCCTGGCACAACACCGATGAATGTCTCTCAAAACAATCATTGGTGGCTGAGATCAAGGACAAGGATTCAAACCCTGATTCTGAATCGGATTCTGAAAATACTGGTAAAGGACAGATCATTGACGCAGACCCCACTGCTATTGTTGCGACCGCAACAATTCAACCAGAAGAACCAACAGATCTTGAAGAGGGGGACTGAATTTTTCATTCACAGATGTGGGTGAAGGGGACCTCGCTGCATTTTATTGTTGATAGTGAAATCCATAAGAACCTCATCTCAGCAGAGGTCATCAAACAATTGGGATTGTCGACAACACCACACCCACAACGATACAACATCAGGTGGCTTCGCCAAGGACGATATCTTCGTGTCAACCAAAAATGTCGATGCTTCAACCCTTCAAGGAAGAGGTATTAAGTGATGCTTCCCCACTGGATGTCTGTGATGTTCTCTTGGGCCAACCATATATGTGCAAGCGCTATGTTGTTTATGAGTCTTGACTTCGTAGTGTCATTGTTTCTCTAGGGGGTCATCTCTACAGAATACTAGAGGTAGTTCAAACTATTGTTCCACCTAAAAATATCTGCAAGGTAGTATCTCATACTGCAAAATTGAGCTTCTTCACAATCTATTCAAAAGGAGAACAGAGGACACTGCAACCACTACAACCTTGCCCCAAGCACCTTCTATCCAACAGAAGCAGGTCGACAAGGTTGCAGCAAGCACAAAGATTCCTTCTGCACACTGTCCTCTCATGTATCTCGACTTGTTGAATAGCCTCAACCTCAATAGGTTAGTGACAAAATTCCACAAACTGAGTAGTGCGACGTCTCCAGCAAGGAAAGCAACGCACCAAGATGCAGATTCAGAAAACACTTTTCCCTCTCCCCCGGGAACTCAATGCAATGGAGACCATTGCTTCCTAAGAAGGGAGGATTAATCCAGGTGGATATCGGTGGCCACCCACGTTTTCCAACTGGCTCAAAATAGTTTTCTGGCAATTTTGGCAATTTACTATTTTTAGCAGTTTTAACTTTCGGGGCTATTTTGAGGGCCTAAATGAAGGTTTTTCGGGAGAGATATTCTCAATGATATTCTACAACATGATTGATCCCCCAAAATGAATCTCCTCGACGATACCTTTCCAATGGGCTATCATGTGCCTAAAACGAATATCGTATGCAAAAGTTACGACCCCGAGAAGTTGATGCACTAACTTACCCAAACGAGGCCCACATGACTTTTGGCGCTTCATCTCCTATGGTTAGATTTTTGGATGTCTAGGAATTTTGGCATTCCTTTTTGTTGTAAAAATGCCTTCAGAGCCTCATTGTAATGATCTTCTTGCGAATATGAGTAGCCTTCACATCTCTTCTCAAAGATAAGCTGTCACCATTCTAGTGAGTCTTTCACTCTGTATTTTTACAGTCTCTGTACAATTCTTTCATTAATAGAAATCGTGTATTATTGTATATCTGTGTTTATGGCTGCATCTCTGATACATTTATGTTATATTATTGAATATTTGTGATATTTCTGTGCATTTCTTTATTATACCTCCGCTCTCATTTCATGCCGAAAATAATCTGGATTAGATCATTGGTCCCCTTTACGTTTCTAGTCAAATTTTAAGCCCTTCCAAAGAAGCCCCTCTCAAATAATATGAAATCCCATAATCCATGTTACCATTTATTTAGGTTCGTCAAACCTTCTTGTTGGAGTCACACTATATACATCTCCCGACCATTTTTCTTGACGATAACAAAATATTAAGCTGCATCGACGAGAGTAGGTATCAAAGGGGAAGCACACCTAATGAGAATACATTCCCTATTCGATCCTTTCAACAATGATATCTCATTCAACACAAGAAGCCATATACCTTTTCCATGATCCTTTGTTTCATATGCACATGTCAGGGGGATATTATCCTTCGAATTCTTCCTAAACCAATTGTTGTAAGCATATGAAGGTGGATCATGTTAGACAACTGAGAGGGGGGGTTGAATCAGTTGTTACTGTTCTTAAACAATCATACCCATGTTAAACACATTACAGAACACTCAATGATGATCACAATAATTCATGGTAGTAAACAATAGAGTATTCAACATCAATCACACACATGAAGTATATAGAGACAAATATTCTTGAGGAAACCCATAAAGGGAAAAAACCTCTTCTTCTTAATGTGATAAGTAGTATTTATTTTTTGTACATTATCATTCTTATGAGAAACAACTCTTTTTGAGGCTACCACCTCTGTTTTACAAGCTACAACTTGCTAGGAGCACGAAATCTTTGGTTTCTCTAGCACCCACTAGAAGGAAGCACCAACTCCCTGAGTGTTCCAACACCAACTGGATGGAAGCACGAACTTCCAGTCAGACGGGAACCAACTTGTATAATAGAGAACAATGGTTCTCCCTTGCACCACCCTACCACCCTGGTTTTTCNCCTGTGTTCAAGAACCCACTTGAAACACTAAGGACAACAGTCCTCCCTAGCACCACCCTACCACCTTGTTTTCTAAAACTTTGCTTGAATAATACTTTACAACAATACAAACATTTCAATGCTTACCACTTCTTCTCTGTTCTGCAAATCTGGTCTACTTATTTCTGTTCATGCTTGGCTTCACTTGTTGTCTATTTCCATATGCTCTTCCTCTGTTCTTCTCATGATCTTAATTTCTCATACAATGTGTTGTTTATACCATTTCTTCTATGTCCAGCTAATGTTTTTCATATCTGCATTTTTTCCCTCAGTTCATGCTGTGATTTTCATTGCTTACAGTTCAACTACTTTTACAAAGAAACAACAACCTTCCTCTGTCACAACATATTTCTTTTATTCATGCCCTCATCATTCGTTACTCTATGAATCTCCAATGCCCATGTCGGGAATCTCAGAACGCTCGAGGGCCATGATTCCAATGACCTAGAACAATGACTCAGTTAGTGTAACTGAATCGTAACTGATCAATACTTCACGAAGTGAAATAACAACCCTTCAATAAGATTTTGTTTGATCAGAGCCATTGGATTATACACGCAAAGTGTTTTCGACTTTTCAATTGCGTAACCTTCAAAGTGAAGCCTAGCAATGCTATCTCCTTCCCCTATCTTCTGTTGATGTGACCTTGGGTGATGATCTCATGTGACCATGTGATTGTGGGCACGACCAAAGGTGGTTTGAGGGAAATCCTCTTTTCGCCCCGCAATTCACTACAAAGCTCCACGTATGCCTTTGGCGATACCGTGGTTTTGATTGTGGCATGCTCAGGAAAAATTAAGACCCAAGCATGTTATGACCCCACAATTTAGCATGACCGTTGATCTCCAATCCCTTGGTGATGCCTCTCGATCAATGATTGTTAACAACCTTCCTTTCCTACCTTATTTCCTCCTTCCACACGCGATCCCAGATCTCCACGATCTGTCGACACATAGCTCCCTTCCAAATCAATGACTACGATTCATTTCGTGATCAGGGCTTTGAGATTTTCAACTCTCAAACCTTTCTTTCCTCCATATGTCAATCTTCTAGAGTCGATGATATGCAGACACCTATCCTCCTTAATCAACATATCTTCCTTTTAAATCTCTTACCATATGAAACATAGTTACCAACTTAAAGAGAACTCTCTAGATTTGTTGTTTTTTGGGGGGTCCAATTTTTTACCTCATTTTAAAAATTGGTGCTGCTGGTAGCACCCCCTCTCCATTTTTAGGTGATTTTTGATATTTTCATTTTTTTGATCCACAATGTGTTTCCACATTATTTTTTTAAAATGCTCATTTTTCATCTATTTTCAATTTTTTCTAAATATATATATTTTTTGTTTTTATTCAACTCCGTTTTTAGTCTTTTTTTCAGGCTTCTTTCAATCTTAAATATATTTTTTACCATTTACTTTTTCGAAGTTACGATTTTTCATATAATTTTTTCTCCTTAATTAATTTATTGTTCCATACTTTTTAAATATAGTGAAAAACATCATTTTTAACACATTGTTTGACTTTACTTCAATAAATTGAAAAAACATGTAGTTAAATAACACTACTTTTGAATATTTATCAAAACAATACACATTTTATATCCATATATCATAAAAAACCTATACATTTTGGTTCATATTCCTTAAAATAACATGTCAAATAAAGCATTTTTATGGACACAATTGAACAAAAAAAGTCTAAATTTTATAAAAAATATATCATTTTCTTTCATATTTGTATACATTTGAAGTAAAAAAACGACAACATTTAATAAAAAATTTCAATGTATAGTGATTCACATACAAATAAAACGAAAAAAGAAACAATAAAAAGATTCATCACACAAAAAAAAGAGATACATATTTATTCTTATTTTCAAATATGAAAGTCAAATCGTTATAGTTATAACTCATCAAAAATTTGCAAAATTGAGCATTGTCTTCAAATCCATATTTAAACTAATCAACAATATAATATATCCCAAATTCATAATGCTCAACAAACACATCATCATCTTCTTCGACGTCATTTTGTGCTTCCATTGTGTCATTTTGTTCTTCCATTGGTTCTTTGATATCTTCAAGTTCTCCAAAGTGATCCTTTCCAATCATTCCTCCTAATGGTACTTGAGGTTCCTTTGACAATTTTGCCACCTTTGATTCACTAAAATCTCCTTTCCTCAAGCCAGCTTATTGCATTTCATCTGGAAGAGCTGGAATAGCATTAATTCTTTGTTGAATAAAACTGCACTGCATTGGGTCACTTTCAATGGCTGTGCAATTCCTTCCTTTCTGTAGGCAACACACTAATGTTGTACCTAATCACCAAATACAAAATAAATAATGAAGTTAGATACTGTAAAAAGGTAAATTAAAAATAATCTAAGATTGAAGCATGATTTCATAAATATTAGATCAAAATTCTTACCTGAACCCAAGAACAAATCCAAAACCCAATCTCCTTCATTTGAAAATTTATCAATAAGATAATTAATTAATGCTTCTGTTTTTTGATAAATGTTAACCATCTCTCCTTTCAAATCTTTTTCCTCATATGTTATCTTTCTAACCACATCATTGCATACCAATATACTACTAGGAGTCTCTCCATCATTTTCATTGACAAATATAGAATTATAAGAATCATCTTTTGTCCAGGTTGCAAGATGTATACTCTCAAAATCATGTTTAAATGATTCTTTCTTGGAGCTCTGAATATTTGGCTTGTTCCTGTAGCATAAATAAGTGAAAATTCAATCAACTTGTGAATTAATAAAATTATTTTATAATATTAATTGCTAAACATACACTTTCAATATCTTACCAAATAAACTGCCTCCTTGTCTTTTCTTTCCCCTTGAAACTTGATTGTACTAATCCTTGTTGTGTGTCTGAATGAAATACTAGAAATCTCCAAAATGGTGATGTTGTAACTTATATAAATCCCATAACCACTTTACTGAAATATTGGTAAGTATAAGGCTCAATATCATATTCAATATTTGGGATATTATAACCATGAGGGATATCCACAATAACTAGGGAGTATTCTTTTTAGGAAAAATACTTGCAAGTTTTTCACAATCACCTAATATCACTTTATATTGAACAGTGTCAAGCCCATTCCAAATGTAGTGATCAAGGGTGTCATCAAGNGCATACCAATATACTACTAGGAGTCTCTCCATCATTTTCATTGACAAATATAAAATAATAAGAATCATCTTTTGTCCAGGTTGCAAGATGTATACTCTCAAAATCATGTTTAAATGATTCTTTCTTGGAGCTCTGAATATTTGTCTTGTGCCTGTAACATAAATAAGTGAAAATCCAATCAACTTGTGAATTAATAAAAATGTTTTATAATATTAATTGCTAAACATACACTTTCAATATCTTACGAAATAAACTGCCTCCTTGTCTTTTCTTTCCCCTTAAAACTTGATTGTACTAATCCTTGTTGTGTGTCTGAATGAAATACTAGAAATCTCCAAAATGGTGATGTTGTAACTTATATAAATCCCATAACCACTTTACTGAAATATTGGTAAGTATAAGGCTCAGTATCATATTCAATATTTGGGATATTATAACCATGAGGGATATCCACAATAACTAGGGAGTATTCTTTTTAGGAAAAATACTTGCAAGTTTTTCACAATCACCTAATATCACTTTATATTGAACAGTGTCAAGCCCATTCCAAATGTAGTGATCAAGGGTGTCATCAAGTTGAACATTTTGAACACGTCTCCTTCTTTCTCTTTCAAACTTGTCTTTTTGAATAAAACTTTTGAACATTTCAGGTACTTCATCTGCACATTCTTCGTTGGCATATTTAATGAAGCAAACAAACATATAGTTATATATCTATAACTATTAAAATATAAATAAATTAACTTGCAAACGAATAATATGAATGTAATAAATCAACATACCTTTTTGAATGCAACAAAAAAATGTTTCAATACTACTGAAGGGATTGAATCAGGATAGTTGAGTTTAACATCATCCCAACTTTCTTCATTCAACATCTTGACCATTTCCTCTTGTATTTTCATATACACCTTGTGACTAAATAAAACAAAAATAATGTTAAAATGATATTAAACTGAAAAAATTAATTATCTTGTCCTAACATAAATAAAAATAACTCAACAGACTTACTTTTTAAATTCATCACACATTTCTTCCATTTACAATTCTCCTGACCTAACACGTGATAATATACTTATGATAATTTTATCATCCTTCACTCCTTGTATTGCTCTCCAAGGTGTTATAGTCATATCGTTAGGAAGATTTTTAATCTCAGGACTTGTATTACTTGTGCCNCAAACATATAGTTATATATCTATAACTATTAAAATATAAATAAATTAACTTACAAACGAATAATATGAATGTAATAAATCAACATACCTTTTTGAATGCAACAATTTTTTTTTCAATACTGCAGAAGGGATTGAATCAGGATAGTTGAGTTTAACATCATCCCAACTTTCTTCATTCAACATCTTGACCATTTCCTCTTGTATTTTCATATACACCTTGTGACTAAATAAAACAAAACTAATGTTAAACTGATATTAAACTGAAAAAATTAATTATCTTGTCCTCACATAAATAAAAATAACTCAACAGACTTACTTTTTAAATTTATCACACATTTCTTCCATTGACAATTCTCCTAACCTGACACGTGATAATATACTTATGATAATTTTATCATCCTTCACTCCTTGTATTGCTCTCCAAGGTGTTATAGTCATATCATTAGGAAGATTTTTAATCTCAGGACTTGTCTTACTTGTGCCACATATCAATGGTTTAGCCTTCTTAACTCTTTGATTCTTTATACCAACATTTTCCCATAGGGTGAAGATCTCATCTATCAAATCCCATACCTGTCTAGTTCTAAATCCTAATTGAAAATAGTTATCCACAGATCAAAATATATCACCTCCTTTGTGATTTTTTTCTTTTGTATTTTCATCATCAAGTGGGAATCCTATTTCCATGCAACATTGCTTCCAGAACTTAACATCAACATTTGATCTCTCCCTGTGACATATTTCAGAAAATTCATTGTGGATAAATATCACCCTTTCAATAAAAGTAATAGACATTCTGTACTCATAGTCTGTGTTATGATCCCATGCCAGTAACTTTGCTTTTAAATCTGTTAAACCGACATAAATTATGCATTTGACTGTCTCAAAAAGAGGATTATTGGGATATTTTTGCATCAATTTTATTCTATCCTCTGTAAAATGATTTCCTCCAATCACATAATATTTGTAGTCAAAACATTTTGATCTATCAAATTATTCCCTCATAGGAACTTCCATTGGGTCAACAAGAAATAGGTAGTCAACCACATGTGCATATGGATTGTATCTAATCAATGCTTTAAAATTGTGAATATGCAAGTGATGTGGTTTTCTAATTTGATATTTTTCCTGCCCTTCTATGGGTTTATAAAGTTGTTTCACATTCAACTGAAATGTGTGTCCATCATCAACTAATTTTGTCATCCTCATTTTATTTCAAATGACATTTTGTGTTGTTTTCATAATACCATCCTCTAGATCATCACTTGGTGTTATTATTTCTTTGCTACCTTTAGAACTTTCACTATAATACTCGGAGCTAACAATGGCTTCTTTAACATTATCAACATTTGTTTTCTTCTTCTTATGATTTAAATGTGTTTCATCTAAATCAATGATTTCTTCATAATCAATAGGAATAGACTCATCATCAACCATCGTTCTTTTGCGTTTATCTTGTTTGTCATTTTTGTGAGAAGGAGTGATAATTATCTCATTGGGATCAATCTCAACAAAACCTTCATTTGGAGTTTCCTCATTTTCAAATGTAACCCTTTTAGGATTTCTAGAACGAGGAATTTTCTTTCTTCTTTCATGTTCTTCTCTATGTACTCTTGCAGGTTCAACCTCCATTGCTTTTTG
>JASDQU011506422.1:28210-39487 GCA_032191745.1 Picea mariana | reverse complement strand
ATATTTCAAAAATGTATGTGCCTTGCAATTATTTGCAGGCTAATGACTTCATGACGATTTTAACAGTCAACACCATTCAACTTAAATTTCTCTCAACACTTCCATCTGATGCATAGTTAGTTCTATATACTTGTTTACATCTGACAAGTTTTATTTCTTTTGGAAGAGGTACAAGATCCTGAGTGTCATTCGCCATTAAGGAACACTATTCTTCATTCATTTTTGTGTCCCAATTTGGATGGTCAGAAACTTATGCAAGTGTTCTTAGACCATGAGTCTCTTAAACTTGATCCAAAAGAGAGTAGGTCTGCGAGAAATGTGAATGTGTACAATGTTGATCTGTAGGATCACTACTTATCATGTTTTACGAACCCATCTAAGAAGTGGTGATGTTGGTTTAGGTTCATTTTTGATAGACCCATTAGGAGGAAGGTGAGAAGGGGGAGGAGTATTTTCATCCTCATTGTCATCATCTAAAGAAGAAACCCAAATAGGGTCACGAACATAAAAGTTGGGAATAGAAGATGGCACAAACATTGAAGATGGATTGCAAGCCAAAGATGGCACAAATGTTGAAGATGGGTCATAAGACAAAGATGGCACAAATACTAAATTAATCTAAAAGGTTGAAAGACCTTCATGAAAATTAACATCTCTCATATTAATAATTTAATTCGAATGAGGTTGAAGAAGTCTATGACCTTTTACATCTTTAGAATATCCAAACAAAAATGCACTTCTCACTTTTAGATGTAATACTTTCCTTTTATCATTATTAATGTGATCCCATGCTTCACTACCAAACAAATGAAAGAGGTTTATATCCGGTTTAATTTTACTTCACATTTCCTTTGATGTTATATATTTTAAAACATTTTTGGGAGTGTGATTAACTATGTAATTCAACACGATTAATGGCTTCCGCCCAAAAATGAGGACTTGATATCTTATATTGGATCATACAATTTCCCATTTACTTTTATGTGTGATTATTTCTCTCAACAACACCATCTTTTTCATGGTGTATATGGAACAAGATGTTTCATTTAAATTCCCTATGCAATGTAGTAAGTTGTAAATTTGTTCTTAACATATTTGATTCCACTCAATTGTTCTTAATTTTTGTAGTTGATGTCCAAATTGTTTTTCTACAAGGGCCTTGTAGGCCAAAACCATGTGAAAAAATTCACTCTTAAGTTTTAAGAAATAAACCCAAGTGTATCTAGAGAAGTCAACAATGAAAGTTAAGAAGTACTTGAACCTAGAGAAAGAAGTAGGATGAAGTGGACTACAAAAATCACTATGAACAAGCTACAAAGGGGTCAAGGCATACCAAGAGGTACATTTGTTAAAATTGTCCCAATGATGTTTGTTGAGAACATAGTTGTAACAAACACCATCACTGCTAGAACTAAGAGGCATGTTTGTTAAAACTATCTCGATGATTTTTGTTGAGATCATAGTCAAAACAAACACCATCACTACAAGAAATGAGAGGAAGACCAGTCACCATATTTTGATTACGTAATTTTTACAATGAGCGGTAGTTTAAATGACCAAACTTCTCATGCCAAAGTTTCTCCTCATCACTATGACCAATAAAAGATGATGTAATAGATGATGATCCAAATTTGTCAAATTTGTACAACTTGGTAATATCATGTGACAATTCTAGTTCCTAGTATATGTTGGGGAAGAGGGTGGAACACGACATGAAACTGAAAACAAAGTATTGCAGATAATGGAAGAGGAACAAAAAATTTGAAGATAAGGGTGGTGTCTAAAGACACCGTTACAACACTTAAGGAAATCACACTATAATCAAAACATTACAATGCATATTGGATCTCGATCATTTGATCACCATGATGATAATGACCCAAGGGGTCTTCTTTTATAGCCTCAAGATATAACCAAATTCCATTGAATCCAAAAGATCTTGTCCACATGTAACTGTTGGTTGTTAGAGTTGACTATTGTTACACATTATTTTGGTCACCTCATTGATCACCTGACAATGTGTGTTAATGTTCCCTAAAAATATTAAAAGAAGACTTTCTCCATGAGAAAAGTGATTTTCTTTCCTCTTTCAAAAACCATATCAAGGAAGGTCACCACACCCTGCCATATGCATGGGGTGCGACGATACATGATCATCACACTCTTCCCTTAAGCTGGATTGCGACGTCATCACGTGCTACTTGTGCATAGGGTGTGACGATGCTTAAAGCATAGGAAAAGTCAAATTTCATGAATGTTCTATAAGGTAATATTCTGGAAGATGAGGTGGCCTCTGATTGGTTTGGATCTTACTCGCTTCTCTGATTTGGTGGGATCATCCTAATATCCTCATCCATCTCTCTTTCATGCTATATAAAGAGAGATATCTCATGGTAAAGGCTAAGGTTGAATAGGCTAATATTTTTATGGAGAGTTCTACTTCATATTATGCTTGAGAGATTTGATTTAGTTCTTCAAGTCAGATTGTGGATATTCTTCATTCAAGGCATTGGAGCAGAGATGTGTGTGTTGAAGCAAAGAGACATTGAAAGGGGACCTTGCAACATCAAGGAATGGGTTGTATTCTCCACTTTCTATTCATTTAATACAGTAATACATTTCTTCCCTATATAATCATCTCGTATTCTATTGTATAATTCCTTGATCATATACATAGACTTCATTAGAATACATATATCTTTGTTTTCCCTCTTTGTTTTTTTGGGATCCTTAGACAAGATTACTATTTTAAAAACTCAAGGAAGGAGCTACAAGGACGACACTAGCGAGGATCAAGAATCGTTTAAAAGGTATGTCACTTGTACCTCACCAAACTAGTTCATATGAAAATGAATTTTAAGGAGAAGTGTGTATTATGTTCTGTTTTGTTCTAGATTCCTGTGGAAGTTAGTCAAATCTATTTGTGTTTGTACTTACCGATTAGTCCAATAACAAAATTGGAGACCATACTAGGGATACAACTTTCTTTTGTTTTTTTTCCTCTTATTTTTATTTAGCCTGCCTTCTTTTGGTCAAATTCATTCTCTGAGTCTGTGGGTGATCCATCTAGACTCCCTGGGTCTGAAAGTTCAATGAGAATTTTTGTCTTTCTTTCCATTTTCCTGTAGTTTTAAAGATCACCACACTGTACTCTATAGAAATATCGTTACGATCCTCTGATGTCGCACTCTATTGGTGTAGACCAGTGCGACGGTGTCGCACTGTACCTTGTTGGAAGCATGTGACAAACCTAGATCGTCACACGTTGCCCCATTATAACCCGCGACGATTTCTGTAGGAATTGTTGTAGATAGCCATTTTTTCTTTTTTTCTACCCATTTTTTCCATAACTTCCTAGGATTGACTTCTCACACTAGTGAATGATTGATTTATAAGTTTGAAGCTTTCATTTGATTGATTTTTGAAAATTGAAAGTTTTCTTTGTAAATTTAGCAAGTTTTGATCTTGAGTGATTGTTTGACAAAGGATCTTTGATTTATGTGAAGGTTTGTTTTTTTTTAACTTTCTGGATTGTTTATTGATTGAGAGACAATTTTTGTTTTGTATTTGACAAAACGTTTTCTTATCATTTTTGTCTACATTATAGGCTTGATCTGGGAATAGTGTTGAGAATGTGATAATTTTCTTGGATTACAATTTCTTTTATTTATTATATATCTGATCTGATTTGAGAAAGAAAGAACTGAAGTCATCCTTCTTTTTAGTATTCTTTTACAATAAAATTGTTGCATTCAAAATATTTGTTAAAGGAGAAAATTGGAAAATTTTGTAGCATTTGATTGTTTGGAATCTTTTTCATTCAAAAATTGAGAAATTGTGTTTCGTAGATTTTGTATTTCAAAAAGAGATACCTTCTCCCTATTGTAATTAGAGTTCATTGAATTAAAATATTACATAATCATATCTTATTTCATTTTATTGGGGCAAGCTCGATACATCATCAATTTCATTTATGCTTCTGTTTTGAGTAAACAACAGCCTTTAAAATACAACATAATTTTAAAATTTATTAGCAACTTTTATTTTCTATAAATTCTCTTCACCAACATTAGCTAGGATAGCGCTTTGGAATAGTTTGTAAGGCACACTCTCCAAAGCATCAAAACACACAATAGTATCTTGTGATAGGGAGAGTTCAAATTCACTTGCTACATTTTGTCCTTGGAAGCCCTTCTAACACAAGGGTCAATTATGAGGTTTCATTAAGACTCGCAGAGTTACTCACCCTTCTTTTTCAGTCTTAGTGTAGAGATTGTGTGTATTATTGGGGGTCACTTGAGAAGAAAATCCTGTGGGGACCTTCTTGAGTTGACTTCGGGCTAGATACCCTACCCTTGCACATGGATCAAATTGTCGATTGTTTCCCCAAGCATCATTGTCGTAATTGATAACCTTAGTAACATATATCTTTAAGGTATTTACACGAGGTGACTGTGGAGGGGCAAGTCTTCACGGTACCTAGAATTGACGTTGGGAAAAATCAATCAAGCTCCTTGGAGGGTATACCCATGATTATGTGTGGGAGCTTGCACCAGGGTGTAATTCCGTTAAGAAGGTCATCAACGTAACTTTTCCACCCACTTTATCCCAGCCCCTTCTTGTCTTGATTTCGTGACATTGGATTTCATCACCAATTAGTCACTTAGAAATAAGAAGGTTTGTTTACTTGGTTTGATTTCTAGATTTTATTAGTGAGTGTTGTTTCTTTATCTAGTTGGCCATAGATTTGTTTCATTCTTTATTTGGTGCGGCCAACATCAACCCTCGCCATTCACGTAGGATGCAAGGGATACCTTCAGAAGATCTAAAAGATTACTTTCCTTTTCTTCCTAACTCACCGAAGGGCTCTCCTGAAAGAGAATTCAATAATGGTGTAGCCTCTCTGATTGGAAGTTCTACTCCCTTGGAGGAGTCTATACTTCCTGTAAATCCGTTATTGAGTGTTGCAAAAGATCCACATTTTCTACGGATAAATTCATCGAGAGACCTTGTTGTTGACGATTATATTGAAGTACCTATTGGACCTCACTCAGATTCTAGTGTAGACAATCCACTTTTTCAAAGTGAGTCATTTAGAACCCTAGTTCATACTATTGGAATTTCTAATCCTAGCTCTATCCCTATTTGTTCTTTTTGGAGGACTTCTTCGGGACACAATATTTTTTATAAACTAGGAATGAGTCCTAATCAACCTATGGAATCACAAACTCATGTGACGTTTACTACTTATACAGTACCTTTAGATCATTTTATTGGCACAACCAATAATTTCGTCACAGTTTCATACCAATTGTTGGTTGGTTCTCACTCAATTATCCCTCTCCAGATTGCTAGCTCTACCATGGTCGCACAAGCTACACCTGTTTCTACCAGAAATGTGGTTCTCTCCCAAGCTCCTATTGGAACACCACTTATGATTAGATCAAATCTATCACTACCCCATGGGTATAATGCTTTGAATACTTCCATTTCTATTCCTACCCAGAATCCATCTGGAGGGTCTAATCTTTTTGTTCCGCCTGGGTATAATGTGGCTAGTCATTTTGTTCCTACACCTACCCAGATTCTCTCTGAGAGGCCTTACGTTCCTCCTCCACCGTCACCTGGAGGATCTAATTGTCCTGGCCCTAGTAGCTCCAATCAAGTTGGAGGCATTAGTCATTTTGTCGCTTATGGTTTTCATATTCCTGTTGGAGGTCAACCTCAAGTTGGGGGAAAACCTCACGTTGGGGGACAACCTCAAGTTGGGGGACAACTCAAGTTGGATGCCATAACCGAGGTTATGGGAAAATTATACCTGCATTATAGTCTCAACCTTGGAATATTCCTTTCCAAGGGAATCAAAAACCATCTGGGGGGAAACATCCTCAAGTTAATTCTTTTGTACCCCTAATCTTGGACAACCGTATCTAGGTTGTATGAATCCTACTTGGGGTTAAAATTTTTGGTCTAATTCTCCTTTCAAAGGGATCTTACATAATCAACCAACCCCTATTGGCTATTCGACTCAAAATCCTCCACAACTGAATCTATCAGGACTATCTAACTATCTACAGACTTCTTATGGTCCTACTGGTATACATACGAGACTACCTCCTCAAAACTACTAGTTTCCTCAAGTGAACAGACAGTTTCCATTGCTTACTACTTTGTATTTACCAGATTTATCTAGGATTTTGAATGATCCTATTTTTCATTCTCCTTATTGGCCTATCATATCGGCCAAATTACCATCTAACATACCTAAGTTTGACGGTCAATCAGGAGAAGACCCGACTAATCACGTCATGACATTCCATATTTGGTGTTCATCCAACTCATTAATGGATGACTCTATAATATTACGACTTTTACAATGAACTCTTACAGGTTCCGAAGCCAAATGGTATATTTAGTTACCACGAGGATTATTTAATGACTTCAATACCCTATCCATGACTTTCTTAACACATTATCAATTGCCAATTCGATATGAGACAGGAATTGAAATTTTGAGTTCACTTAAACAATCCTCTTCCACTCATATTTCTGATCATATCCATGAGTGGAGGAGGAGAATATTCTTAATCAAAGTTTCCCTTGTTGATCAACTGTTGGCCGATCGGTTTACCAAATCACTCATTGGTCCTATAGACCATGATGTTTCCATTGCTGGTGTCGTCACTGAAGAGTCGGCAATTAGTCGTGCTTAATATCTAGATATCGTTTATTCGCAAATGGGCACACTATACGATTTGATCCCTAATTCTCCTCGTCCTTCTGCAAATCCTACCCCAACATCTTTGCTATCTTCTCATTTTGTAGATGGCATGATTGGAACTTTTCATGCTGAGGCTCAGTCCAAACAAGTCAGTCATACCAATCCCAAGTCTACTACCTTTTGTTATCTCTCTATAAACTTCATTTGGTTGAGAAACAAATGACAGAGGAAACCTACAAACCAACTTTGAGACCCAAAACTAGCCTTTTGGACCTAGAGAGGGCTCTCTTGGGAGACTTTGTCTCAGTACATGATATGGCTTTAAGTTGTCGTCTAGATTTAACACCTTTAAATAATAATTTATGGTTCTATTGGCGAAAGAGAGTACGACCTCGGGCTATGGAGTTGATTTAAGAAAATGATAGAAACAAATGACTTGGTGACTAAACTTGAGAGGATAAAGGCTAAGTAAGTGTTGGCATGTTTTACAGGCAGCGTATGCTTGTCATTGATGGAAAGTACAACAGTGATGATGGCTTGAGTACAGGTGCAATGTGCCAGGCAGGAACCATAAGCATTTTGAGGAGACACAGCAGAGAAAGCTCATGAAGACCAGAAGAGATAGTGCAAAGTGTGCTTGTCATTGATGGCAAGATCAGAGTGTGTATCGATGGAAAAACAGGAACAACGTAAGCTCAGGAGGATTAGCTCAGAGTCGCACGCAATGTGTAGGTGTCCACTAGGGATGAGGTTAACTCATTGCCAAAGCTCAAGAGAGATAGCGTACTCAGGATCTCAAGTGGATCAAAGGTCGAGGCCTTTGACACTTAGAAATTCTTCCAAATTAGGAGGATGTGTAAGCTCAGGAGGAGAAGTGATAGTGATCATTGGATCCATTCAAAATTCCCGATGACCATCAGATCTGAACTCAGATAGGACGAGCGCATAGATGGAGGATAAATATCGGGTGTTAGATCCGAGCATGGGGTACGACCATTGTTGGATCCAGGAGAACTTGCACATCTTTTAAAGTGCAAGGTGAAGCGGGCTTACAAAATCCTGAAAGAAGGAGGATCGTCCATCTTCGAGCAGAACACGTGGTCACAGATCAACATTTCTTTGACCAATAAGTCAAAGGAAGGAAGTTCTCTATCCTTCCAAATCACGAAATGCAAAATGGCGAAATGATCTGAGCCATTGGATCGAGAATTGATTGGGGATGAATGCGTGGCGAATGATCAGAGCACCACAAAGACTCCATTTCGGAGTTTTGCAGACCAGGAAATCAAAGATCAAAGAAACATTAACTTTTGAAGTAGTGAACTCCAAAATCCTGAAAGGCAAAAGATCAGAGCATGTCAAAGACTCCATTTTAGAGTTCCAGATACTGGGAGTTGGAAGAGTCAAGAGTCGAGACTCCTCATCAAAGGAATCCCAGAGTTGCAAAATATCGAATCCTAAAATCCCAAAAGAGGCACATCAACAAGAGTTTTGTAGACCAGGAAATAACTCCATTTCAGAGTCCCATATACCTGGAGTTGAAGTGTCAAAACACTTCACCACAGGAGTGCCGAAATGCCGAAACGGTGAAATGCGAAATGCCAAAATCCTGAAATAGGCACATAAACAAAGAGTTTCGCAGACCAGGAAATAACTCCATTTCGGAGTTTCAGATACCGAGAGTTGGAAGAGTCAAGACTCTTCATCATCAGGAGTCCCAAAATAGTGAAATGAAAAATGTCGAAATCCCGGAAGAAGGAGGACAGTTTCGGATACTGGGAGTTGGAGATGTCAAGGACTCTCACGAAAGGATGCCCAGAGTTGTGAAGTGAGAAAAACCAAAAAGTTTATCTGACTCCATTTCGTAGTTTCACAGACCTAGAGGTGGAGGTGTCGAGAACTTTCACATCAAGAATGTCAAAATCGCGATATGCGAAAGCGCGAAGTGATCTGGGCCGACAAATCGAGGAGGTGAATGTGGCAGACCACATCAGAAAGGACAGATGGAAGACTATGACACGTGGCACGATCAGACAATGACAAGTGTCAAGTTGTTTTGGCATTTCAGACCACTAGAATTCACAATTTTGAGTGACACGTGGTAGCCACTTGGGTCACGACACGCCATCGAGTGATGTAAGACTAACCTCACTCTGAGAGTTTTTGCTTCGAGAGTTTTAACTCCATCACTCCCCCAAAGTCCTGAAGGATGAAGTCTTGTGGTAGAGGATAGCCATCTGATCACCATGGATTGTGGACCATTGATCTGGAGATCGAAGAGCTGTAGAGAAGAGCTCGAACCGACAAGCTCCATTTCGGAGTTTCGGGGACCGTGACATGGAGCATCAAGAAACTCTACCACATAAATGTCGAAATCCTGAAATGCCGAAATGTGAATTAAATGCAAGATCCCACGGATCCAATCCAATGGTGTAGGTGAATTTAAGTATGATCAGAGGGCTACTGTTGCACTTCAGATTGTAACTGCTAGAAACGACTGATAGCTTTTTCTAGAGGAATCAAACAAGCTTTAGTGTGATCGCCAGAAAAGGTGAAGAGGCTTGAGGCATCTTCCAGTGGAATGGAGATTATTCTTAGAGGTGATTGACAGATGGAAGAGTGTTGAAGCCTGTAACTACAATAGAGAGGATCAACTCGACTTTGATAGAGAAGACGAAGAGTCTCAACTGCCAGAGAGGCTAAGGAATCTCATCATAATGCCCAGTGATGATGGACACATGGGTTTAACTGCCAGAGAAGCTGAAGAGTTTCTATGATGATCAGGTAGAGCACTCGACATGGAGAGAGCATGCAGAAGCATGGCTAGAGAGAATGCACAAGGAGCACAGAGACTATACGTATGTATAAAAAAGAAGAGATGAGGGTTGTTGTTGTTAAGGGTGATCAAGGAGTGTAGGAGGAGGAGTGTGCACCAACGGAAACATGGAGAGGAGGAATGGTGTATTAAAGGGACATGGCACAAAGAGCATAAAAGGAAAAAGAATAGGAAGCATAAGGAGTGTGCAGAAGACACTGATGCAGACAAAGTAGCGCAGTGGAGCAGAACAGTGATGATATCGGTAAGACATTGAAGAAATTTATATCGCTGCTATATGTCTCAATAGAAAATATTTATATTTCAGGGTGGTAGAGAGGTGCTAGGGAGGATTTTTTTCCTCATAGGTTCAAGTGGGTGCTTGAACACAAGGAGTTGTAGCTTCCATCTCATTGCAGCCAGAGAAACTAGGGTGGCAGGGTGGTATAAGGGAGAACTATTGTTCTCTGTTATACAGGTTGGTGCCTGTGCGACTGGAAGTTGGTGCTTCCATCCAGTTGGTGTTGGAACACTCAGGGAGTTGGTGCTTCCTTCTAGTGGGTTCTAGAGAAACCAGGGAGTTGGTTCTTCCTTCTAGTAGGTGCTAGAGAAAACAGAGAGTTGGTGCTCTCATCAAGTTGCTACTTGCAAAACAGAGGTTTTGGCCTCATTATGAGTTGGTGCTCATATGTATGATAATGTAAAGAATGTAAAGATTACTTATCATATAAAGAAGAAGAGATTTTTACCCTGTATGGGTTTCCTCAGGAAATATATGTCTCTGTGTATCTCATATGAGTGACTGATGTTGAATGTTCTATTGCTTACTTCCCTGCATTATTGTGACTTTCATTAAATGTTGTGCAAAGAGTTTATAATAAGCACAATTGTTTAAGAACAGTAACAAATGATTCACTCCCCCCCTCTCAGTTGTCCAATAATTGGTATCAGAGACGACCACTTTTATCTAAGGGTAGATCCTGGAGCTTAAACATGTCAAGTCATGAAGGGACTTTAGTCACTAAGCCTCCTCTGTCTAATGGAACAAACTTCACCTTCTGGAAGGTTATAATGAGAACATACCTAATGGCCTTAGGTGCTAATGTTTGGGATGTAGTAGAGACTGGATACATAAAGCCTGTTGTGCTAGCTTCCAAGGATGATAAGTTAGAATTTAGCTTTAATTCTAAGGGAATTAATGCTATCTTGAATGGACTTGCAGAAGCCGAGTTTGTAAAGTTGATGCATCTTCAAACTGCCAAAGAAATGTGGGACAAACGCATTAGCAGTTATGAAGGTAATGAGAAGGTAAAATATGCCAAGATTCAAACCTACAGAGTATAGTTTGAAAAGATACAGAGGAAAGAATATGAAACCATTGGGAAGTAGTTTCTAAGAGTTGAAGAACTAGTAAATGCAATGAAAGCACTTGGTGAAAAAATTGAGGAACCCTCCTTATTTCAGAAAATTTTGAGATCTCCGCCAGATAGGTTCAACCCAAAGGTCTCAGCTATAGAAGAACTAAATGATATAAAGACTTTGTATTTTGATCAACTTCTAGAAACATTGACTGCATATGAAATGAGGATAGTTACAGATAAACCCACCTCTAGAGAAGCATCATTTAAAGCAGATAAGAATGAAGATTCTGAGCCTGATGAAATTGAAGCAAAATTCGTGAGAAGACTAAAGAAAGGATCAGGCAAGTACCAAGGTAAGTTGCCCTTCAAATGTTTCAATT
>JASDQU011506422.1:0-21407 GCA_032191745.1 Picea mariana | reverse complement strand
GGTGAAAGGAGGTCCTCCATCTGTGACTAATTCTCTAGGCACTCCAAATCTGACAAAGATATCTTCAAATAAGAAATCTAGAACAGCTTCTTCAGTAGCTCTATGGAGTGCTTTAGCCTCCACCCATTTGGTCATATAATATGTGTAGACTAATATATAAACTTTTTGATTGGATGGAGGGTTAATGGGTCCTACAACGTCTAAGGCCCATCTTTCAAATGGTTCGAGTACTACCTGGGGGTTTAATGGCATTTCATCTCTATGATTAGGTTGACCCATTCTTTGACAGCTATCACAGGCCTGAACATATTTCTTTGCATCTTTAAAAAGTGAGGGCCAATAATAACCCATCCTAAGAATTTTTTCTTCTGTTATTTTATCAGCAAAATGCCCTACACAAGGGCCATCATGACAAGCTTTTAGTAAATCATAAACCTCATCTTCTCTAATGCATCTTCGGATTTCTTGATCAAGTCCTGTGTAGAAAAGACACCCACTTATCTTCTCTTAGTGCTTGTAATAGTGGAATTTTGACATGGAGATTTTGCAATTCCCCTAGAAGATTGAAAGCTGGTGGCTTAGGAGTTTTAGTCAAAGATAAACGCTCAGGGAATGGTGGTTCTATTGTTTCAACAACAGTGTTTGAGGACGGTTGTACCTCTTCAGGTAAATCGTTCTTTTTTATTTCTCCTTTATCGGAATCAGAGGAGGTAACATCATCAATGATAGGTTCTACTATTTTCCTAGATCGTAAATGAATATCATTGCATTGTGAGGGAAAAGATAAAGTATAGGCTGGTTTTGAATATCAATGCACTACACAACCTTATTATTGGGGTTAGGGTTAGGCTGTACAGGTAGTTGGGGCCTCATCATTTGATTATTCGGTGGAGCACCTAATGGTAAAGGGAGTGGTTGCTGAAATTTTGATTGAAATTGAGGAAATTGATTTTGGAACGGGGGTTGTTGACCTTTCCAATTTGGATTCCATTGGTTAGGGTAAGGTTGTTGTTGTGAAGGCCAAGGTGTCCATATTGTTGGGTCTACAAAGGGAGGGTTTGTTTGTTGCATGGGTTGGTAATTCATTTGATTGGAGGTTGGGTATTGCATTTGGTTAAAGGGAGGGTAATTTGCTTGACTAAAAGAAGGATAGTTATTCCAATGATTAGAAGATGTAAATGGCATATTAGGATTCATACCTTGTCCCCGCGGTTTCCATTGCCTTCTCTATGTCAATAGATAGACAGCTTCAACTTCTTCATCAGTTGGTTGTAATGTTTTTTTGATTCTTGGTAAAGAAGGGCATTGTTGAGTTTCATGATCCTTATCACAAATGGTGCAAATTGGTTTTTTGTCCAATGGGCATTCCCTTCGTGGGTGCTTATCTCTGCATTTGGAACAAAAGATGGACAGAGCTGCTTCTGCTTCATCTTGTTTCTTTTTAATCTGCAAGGTGTCAATTTGTGAAGCAAAAGAACTTAACATTTCAGTTTTAAAATCCTCAAGTAAATTATCTATTTCGGCTCTTGTTGCTCCTCCACTAGCTGATTTTTGAACTCTTGAAAATGTGGTATCCCTGTTGTTTGATTTATTCCTTGCAGCTCCTCTTGAACATCTCTTACAGAGGTTAACAATTTCATCATATGATTCTTTAGATATGTCCCCTTTTCCAAGCATATTCAACATATCTAGATAGTCATCCCTTACTCCTTTTAATAATATTGTTTTAAGAATATATTTACTTACATCAGGGTGACTGGATCTTTGTAGATTATACTGTAGCCTTTCCACAAAGTCCTCCAGATTTTCATCCTCTTTTTCTATCATCTTGAATAGTTCCTCTCTTTTTTCTCTTGTTCGGCAATAGTCTTGATATTTGTGCAGAAATTTCTATTTCATCTGATCCCATGTTGTGATTACATGACCTCAAAGACTCATGAACCATCTTAATGCATTTCCCTTTAATGTTGCTGGAAATAGCTTTAATTTTTTAGCATTGGAAATGTAATCATAACTTCTTCATAATATGTCAAACTCGAAAAGGAATTCATCAGGATCTTCAGAAGATAAACCATGAAAGTTAGGTAAAGCTGAAAGTGGAATATTCTTCATGGGAGCTACTCCTCTAGGAAGATCACCAATAGGAAATCCTAAGGTAGAAAAAAAGTTTTCATCGTTTACCTCTCCTTCAATACCCGCCTGTTCTTCATGGTGCAGTTCTTCATTATATCCATTCATGGTTTTTTCTATTTGTTCCCCTACTGCACTTGCTCGATCCTCAATGTTGTCTGTTGGTTTTTCAACTATCTCCATTTCAAAGTTCGCTTGAAAGGAGGGTTGAGGCTTTGTATTTCAAGAGCTTGGTCATTGAGGAACAACAAATTCAGATTTTGATATAATCTTGTCGATAAAAGTCTTTATTCCTCCTCCTCCTCTGCCTCTACCACCTGTAGGGTCAGTTTCCTTGGGGGGTCCGTGTCCTCTCATGCAATTTATACATATGGAAAAAAAAACGTAAATTCTTTTGAAATATATAATTGCCTTCCCCAACAATGATGCCAAAATGTTGGTCACTATAATTGCTTATTAATTAAAACAATCAAGTGTTACATAAATTATCAACCCATGGAAGTCTGTTTATTTCAAAGGCAATCACACACTATATATGCTCAATCTCAAAAGCAATCTAAAGTTGTAGTAAAAGTACACTAATCACACCTTGCTTTGAATAGACTGAAGTTCTACTTCGAATTACAGTAAAAGCAATCTATCTATTGCAGAGTTTAAGATTCAAAGGAAAATAATTATTAGAAGAATCCTGGATTACATTAAGAAACAACAACCTAGGAAAAGGAACCTTTCAGCATACTACAAAGAAGACTAAATATTCTGAACAGAGAATAGGACCCTATTCCCCAAAGCAGGAATCTTTAGCACCTGTCTCTAACTATCACACTTTCATAAACTCATTCTGCAAATAGAATTACCAATCAAAATGATTAACAATTACCTAAGAATGAATTGTATGAAAACAATGTAACAATCACTGGAAACAGAGTTTCAACAAAACAGAGTTTTAACAAGGTATGAATAAAAACAATACTAAGACACTACAAAAACTAATGGGTGAATATTGTGAAGAAGGTGGGCCCTCTTCTTCTCACAATATTCCCCAGGAATGAAAGGAACTAAGAAGAAATGCTCAGAATGATCTTTTATTCATCTGTCAAATGTGTCAAGTTACAATATCCAAAGTGAACACGCTCCTTCTCTGTAATTCCTTTCTAGCTAAGCCTTCCATAATCCCCCCTCTAATGTTGATTTCTACCCTATTTAAAGAGGAGAATCCTCTCAATACAATTAAGCATAAAATTACATGTGTACATACAAATCCTATTCTTAGTTTGATCTAATCTTCTATGTTGGAATAGGATGTTCTGATCTTCTGTAGCAAAATGTTGTTACAGTGGTTGTGATGGTGTTGGCTTGAGGTACAACTGTTGTGGCCGATGTAATAGCTCCTTTAATTATCTTCTTGTTACTGTTGTATGTGTTTCAACATCGCAAATCACAGATTGTTTCAACAAAGGGATTTGTGTACTGTTTGACTGTTTTAGCAACGTGGTCTTCAAGCAGCAACGATATATTAACTGCAGTCTTCAAACTGTTTTAGAAACTATATATTTATGATTAATGGCTAAGTATGAAAGTAATGTAAAATTACATGTAAAACAAATGAAACATATAGCAAAGAGAAGAAATGTTATATACCTTTGAAAAAATAGATTAAGGTGATAATGTAGGCTTAAATATGAGTGGGAAAAGGATGTAATGGTAGCAAAAGGTATGAGCAAAAGGGTACATTATAGGGTCCTAATAGTCACAAAGCTATAAATTGTTCCTTAAGACTTAGACATGAGCTATTAAGATTTCGAGGGAATAAATATCTGCCACAACAAAGAATGATATAGACAAGTAACAAACCATCAGATGACAGAGATTGCAAATTTCCAAATTAAGTCTAGAGACTTGCAACTGAGGAGGTCAAGAAATAATAAACAGTCAATGAGTAGACAATGCTACAACAATAACTTTGACCTATTGAGCAATGAGATTGAATGCTATAATTGTCACAACTTTGGCCACAAAGATGCAAACTACCATCTGAAGAATTACAAAGCAGATCCAAGGATAAAGTTCTTAGATAGAAAGACCAGCACATGGAAAAGGAAAGATAATGAAAAATATGGTCTAGCACTTTCAAATCAAAAACAAAAAGCCTCCGACAATATAGAAAGTGGATGTTCCAAGCACATTACTGGAGACAAGGATAAGCTTCATCTTATAAGAAAAATCAAAACAAGAAATGTGATCCTTGAAAATTATGAAGAAGGTAAAAACAAGGATAAAGGGATGGCGAGTTTAAGTAATGAAAAAGGAGATTCTCCAGATGATCTTCCTATAGATGGGATGAAACATAATTTGCTCAATGTAAATCAAATATATGATAGAGGATGTAAAGCAGTGGTCAATTCCAAAGACTGTAAGATAAAGTCTGTAAACTCAGGACAAGTGGTGGCTAAAATCATAATGACAAACAATAATTTTGACATTGAATCCTCCCCTGCAAGTAAAGAAGAAGATTCAGATACAATAAAATAATGTTTAGTTCACATTTATCCCATGGAAGAAGTAGGAGAAGAATCATGTTATAATCCGGAAGCAGAAGTTTTGAAGGCTGAGAATTCAAACACCCAAAACAAGTTCCTAAATAGCTCCATGGCCCTAGATAAGCTCTTAGATAGTCAGAGATCACCAAATGACAAATCTGGTATTGGGTACAACAAGGAAGAAGTCAGTACTCCTAAGAAACCTGATACAGGTCCTTCATCTGTGAAAAAGAAAAGCATGTTTGAGAGTGGTTGTAGCGGTTTTTTCTTGTGATTGAATATGGTCATAAAATCCTTGGATTGTATGCATGATGGAAGAAAAATGAAATTGCAGTAATAGAGATCGATGAGAATCAATGGGCAAATCCAAGGGCTTCTTGAAAAGTACGAGCTACAATTACGTAGTGGTTCAGTAGGACAACAACATTCGCAGCAGCAACATTCTGTTGTACAAAATTATATACATGACATTCTGTAGAGATAACAAGAGGAAAGACCTTGTCAAGAAAAGCTAACCTTTTAGAAACAAAGGAGGAAAACCGTCAGAAGTAGAGAGATAACAGTGATAGGGGGAGTCATCCAGTTATGAGAATAAAAGGTTGATGAAGGAGTCCTAGTAAGAGAGGTGAGTAATATTGAGTATTCTACAGAGGATATAGTGGAAGATGAAGATGAACAGGTCCAAGAATCAGAAGTTGGGTGTCATCCCATCTCACACCTAAGAGAGTCCATCCTGTTAAGGGGAGTTTGTATTGATTGAATATCTAATACCTCTGAAAAATACTACAACAGCTCAAGGGGAGCATGTTTTCTTTGACATTTATGTCAAAGGGGGAGAAAATAACAGGTTTGGGTGCCTTTGTTGCCATCAATGCCAAAGGGGGAGATTGTTGGCATGTTTTACAGGCAGTGTATGCTTGTCATTGATGGAAAGTACAACAGCGATGATGGCTTGAGTACAGGTACAATGTGCCAAGTGAGCACCAAAAGTATTTTGGGGAGACACAGCAAAGCAAGCTCATGAAGAACAGAAGAGATAGTGCAGAGGTGCACGCAAAGTGTAGAGTGTGCTTGTCATTGATGGCAAGATCAGAGTGTGCCTTGATGGAAAAATAGGAACAATGTAAGCTCAGTAGGATTAGCGCAGAGTCACACGCAATGCGTAGGTGTTCACCAGGGACAAGGTTAACTCATTGCCAAAGCTCAAGAGAGATAACGTACTCAGGATCTCAGGCAGATCAAAGGTCGAGGCCTTTGACACCTAGAAATTCTTCCAAGTTAGGAGGATGAATAAGCTCAGGAGGAGAAGTGACAGTGATCATCAGATCCCATTTAAAATTCTCGATGACCATCAGATTTGAACTCAGATAGGATGAGCATGTAGATGGAGGACAGATCTCGGGCGTTAGATCCAAGCTCGGGGTCCGACCATCGTTGGATCTAGGAGAACCTGCATGTTCTTTAAAGTGCAAGGTGAAGCAGGCTTACAAAATCCTGAAAGAAGGAGGACCATCCATCTTCAGGCAGGACACGTGGTCACATATCAACATTTCGCTGACCAAGAAGTCAAAGGAAGGAAGTGTTATATCCTTCCAAATCGCGAAATGATCTGATCTGTTGGATCGAGAATTGATTGGGGACGGATGCATGGAGAATGATCACAACACCAAAAAGACTCCATTTCGGAGTTTCGCAGAACGAAAAATCAAATATCAAAGGAACATTAACCTTTGAAGTAGTGAACCCCGAAATCCTAAAAGACGAAATATCAGAGCATGTCAAAGACTCCATTTCTGAGTTCCAGATACCGAGAGTTGGAATAGTCAAGAGTTGAGACTCTTCATCAAAGGAATCCTGAGGTTGCGAAATCTAGAATCCCAAAATCCTAAAAGAGGCACATCAATAAGAGTTTTGCAAACCGGGAAATAACTCCATTTCAAAGTCCTAGATACTGGGAGTTGAAGTGTCAAAACACTTCACCATAGGAGTGCCAAAATGTCGAAACTACAAAATGCGAAACACCGAAATCTCAAAATAGGCACATAAACAAAGAGTTTCGTAGACCGGGAAATAATTCCATTTTGGAGTTTCGGATGCCAGGAGTTGGAAGAGTTGAGACTCTTCATCATCAGCGGTCCCAGAATCGCGAAATGCAAAACGTCCATATCCTGGAAGAAGGAGGATAGTTTTGGATACTGGGAATTGGAGATGTCAAGGACTCTCACAACAGGAAGCTCGAAGTTGCAAAGTGTGAAAAACCAAAAAGTTGATCTGACTCCATTTAGGAGTTTTGCAGACAGGGAGGTGGAGGTGTCGAGAAATTTCACATCAAGAATGTCGAAATCACGATATGTGAAAGCGTGAAGTGATCTGGGCTGACAAATCTAGGAGGTGAATGTGGCAAACCATGTCAGAAAGGATAGATGGAAGACTATGACACATGGCATGATCGGACAACGACAAGTGTCAAGTTGTTTTGGCATTTCAGGCCACTGGAATTCACAATTCTGAGTGACATGTGGCAACCAATCAGGTCATGACATGTCATCGAGTGATGTAAGATTGACCTCACTCCGAGAGTTTTTTCTTTGGGAGTTTTAACTCCATCACTCCCCCAAAGTTCCGAAGGATGGAGTCTTAGGGCATAGGATAGCCATTCAATCACCACGGATTGTGGACCATTGATCTGGATATCGAAGAGCTATAGAGAAGAGATCAAACCGGTAAGCTCCATTTCGGAGTTTCAAGGACCGCAACATGGAGCGTCAAGAAACTCTACCATAGGAATGCTAAAATCCTGAAATGTCAAAATGAAAATTAAATGAATGATCCCACATATCCAATCCAAAGGTGTAGGTGAATTTAAGTATGATCAGAGGGCTACTGTTGCACTTCAGATTGTAACTGCCAGAAACGACTGATAGGCTTTTCCAAAGGAATCAAACAGGCTTTAGTGTGATCGCCAGAGAAGGTGAAGAGGCTCGAGGAATCTTCCAGTGAAATGGAGATTATTCTTAGAGGTGATTGACAGATGGAAGAGTGTTGAAACCTATAACTGCAACAGAGAGGATCATCTCGACTTTGATAGAGAAGACAAAGAGTCTCAACTACCAGAGAGGAAAAGGAATCTCAGCATAACACCCAGTCATGATGGACACATGGGTTTAACTGCTAGAGAAGATGAAGATTTTCTATGATGATCAGGCGGAGCACTCAACATGGAGAGAGCATGTAGAAGCATGGCTAGACAGCATGCACAAGGAGAACAGAGACTATAAGTATGTAGAACAAATAAGATATGAGGGTTTTTGTTGTTGAGGGTGATCAAGGAGTGTAGGAGGAGGAGTGTGCACCAACGGAAACATGGAGAAGAGGAATGGTGCATTGAAGGGACATGGCACAGAGAGCATAAAAGGAAAAAGAACAAGAAGTGCAAGGAGTGTGTAGAAGACACTGATGCAGACAGAGAAGTGCAGTGGAGCAGAACAATGATGATACCGGTAAGCCATTGAAGAACTTTATATTACTGCTATAAGTCTTAATAGCAAGGATTTATATTTTAGGGTAGTAGGGAGGTGTTAGAGAGGACTGTTGTCCTCAGAGGTTCAAGTGGGTGCTTGAACACAAGGAGTTGTAGCTTCCATCTAGTTGTAGCCAAAGAAACCAGGGTGGCAGGGTGGTGTAAGGGAGAACTGTTGTTCTCTATTATACAGGTTGGTGCCTATGTGACTGGAAGTTGGTGCTTCCATCTCGTTGGTGCTGGATAACTCAGGGAGTTGGTGCTTCCTTCTAGTGGGTGCTAGAGAAACAAGGGAATTGGTGCTTCCTTCTAGTAGGTGCTAGAGAAAACAGAGAGTTGGTGCTCTCAGCAAGTTGCTACTTGCTAAACAGAGGTTGTAGCCTCATTATGAGTTAGTGCTCATATGTGTGATAATGTAAAGAATGCAAAGATTACTTATCATATAAAGAAGAAGAGGTTTTTACCCTGTATGGGTTTCCTCAAGAAATATCTGTCTCTGTGTATCTCATATGTGTGACTGGTGTTGAATGTTCTATTGCTTACTTCCCTTCATTATGGTGATTGTCATTAAATGTTGTGTAAAGAGTTTAAAATAATCACAATTGTTTAAGCACAGTAACAATTGATTCACCTCCCCCTCTTAGTTGTCCAACAATAGGCAATAATTTTCAGTTTAAAATCATTGTGTGTGGCGAGGGGAAAAAACACTTGAAGCAACTCAGAGCACCGCTGAGGATGAATTTGGAGTTAACTTAGAGTAAACATGATTTGTCTAAATGGCATGAATCTAGGGCGTTGCGTAGCAAATCCTAGGTTCGAAATTACATTTTGATTCAGACAAAAATATATATGAATAAAGAATATAGGAAGTACATAGGCAAAGAAAGGAAACAATACATCCAACTGCTACAATTAGAATATTTTCATCAAAACTTCAGCACTTTTTCATTAAATTTCGATCGAGCACAAAACTACATTCAATATTCATTGTCTGCACTAGCTTTGCCAACCAACCTATCTTACATTGAAAGGAAAACATATATAGGCTAGGGTACCACTTAGGATTCCTTGCTCTCTAACTACTATTCCTAGAAATTAGGCAACTGACAATTCTCTTGTTACATGACTCTTTGTATGACACTTTTCAGTAATAGAAACCAACTGTATTCGGTCGCATCGTAACCACTTGTCTTTCCATGGAAGTTCAATTATTAGTGAGATATTGTCACGGGGAGAGTGATGTGTTGATGTCTTCCTTTGACAGGGTATCTGAATGATCAAGTGCTTTGTCAGACTCCCACCATCTATTGTAACGACATTGATTTTTGTCACGTGATCATTTTCTAGAGTGCATACGTGGAGAGTGACTATGACCTATCACAGTCATTACCAAAATGACAACATCATTTGAAAGGTGATGCCCTTTCCAAAATTGTTAAAATCTATGCCACGTTTTAGAATACAAGAATGAACTCGGTTAATCATGTTTGTTTTGCACACTGGCAAGAGCCGTATGGACTTTCTCCCTGACTGATTCACATTCTCTAAAGTTTTTCACATTCCTTTCTTATGACATCCTCTATGTTTTGCATAACTGTCTGATTGTATACTGCGCTTCCCTGAGCTGTCTCTTGAGGCATGTCACATTTCCCTCGCGACCTTGTGATGATGACACTTCAAGGGTCGTTGCTGCTAACTGTTGTCTTAGTTCCATGTTTTCCTGGTAAATCTCGATGATAGCAAGCTGCACTTGTTTTGGTTGTTGAGACAACTCACGAACATATATGCCTTCAGCATTTGTTCTCCTCGTCCTACTCCAAATTTATGAACTTGTACCTTTGACAAGTTCCAGCCGAATGGCATGCATGAGAAACTCTTCAACAACTGAATTTGTGGGTGGTTCGGGATGGACTTGGTCTTCCCTAGCTTCCTTGTTCTTCCTTGGCGTTCCCCTTCTCTAGGGTATTTACTATTGGGGTCACAGGGCTTCCAATGTCCTTCCTTCTTGCACAACCTTTCCCACTCTAGCCCCTGCGTGGTATGATATTAGAAATCTAATTTGATGCGAATGTACTCTGTCAAACCTCCCCTCACAAGTGAAATATTTCCTAATTACTCCAAGGAGTTTCTGAAAAGGTTCCTACAAATATCTACTCGAAACACCCATATCAACCTTCCCACCTAAACTTTCTCGCTTTATGAAGTATTCATAGAACCACACATCTAATGACATGCCTTTGAACCACCTTTCGTCGCACACAGGGATCTTTGTCGCGGTCGACAAAGTTTATTTTGTTACCTGGATAGTGACACCCGCAATCACCACATGGAAACCATCGAAACTAAGTGTGAACTGCTAAGATAGCCTCATATTAAATCCTTTGATTTTTCTGCAAAAGGCCATGCACCCGAACTGTTCGAAGGATGCTCTGACCTCTAGATATTCATTGATCAATGTCAAGTTTTAGGGCTTGGGCCCAACACTTCTACCACTTCACGCACCCTTCCTTATATTTTGGGAGGTTTCCATGGTACAATGCATATTTTTCCTACACGTGGTGGATTTGGCATGTGCCAGAGGCGACAATCTTGATCAACCTGGGCTTGCGAGAAGGACTATAAACAATTCATGAGATTGGCTGGTGAACAGAATGCATGTAGTAAAGCCAGAATTTAGAACAGAGCGGGCGGGAGGTGGAATCATGCCAGAGAACACTAAATTCATGGCGACTGTATGTTTTGAACTGAACTGGAGATTTACCGTAGCACATATGCGCGATGATTACACTTCAGGGCATGTGAAGTACAACTGATAAGGGCTGCAGAGCATATGTGATATGAGCACTGTGATTTTTCATTCTTCTAGCCTTCATAATGAGTCGAGGATGTTCATTTCACTTGCTGATGTGACTTCTATTTAACAACTCACCTCGATCCTTGACACGTAAAGACTTAGTTTCTGACAGGACACAACCCTTGGGAACGGACTCGTACCATTTACACATATTTTGACTCTGAAATCCCTTCCCGACTCCAAGGGACAACCGACCACTTGCTGACTTCAACGCCTTTGTTGTTCAGTACCTAAAATCACATGCTTTGACACACGTTCCATGACTCGACTAAGATCAAATCTTACTAAAAAAGAAAAATGCCGACGCTAACAGCTGGCTCCAATGGGGATGCTATCCTCCGAGTGAGGTAGCAAAGAAAAACAGACCAGGTGCCTAACCATTAGGCCTTATTCAACTTTCAGATACTGAAAAACTAAAAAAAAAACACAACCTAAACTTATTGACACGGTTTCTAACAGACTCAACATAAACTTAGGGCCTTCTCTTTGGGCTTTAATTTTTTGCTGACAGATTGACTCGAAAACGCCTATCTTGAAAACAAAATAAAATGACTATTTACAATAACATGTGACTTAGATGAAATTTATTGCACCATATAGTGTTTGAGGAACCTGTCATCTACAAGACCCCAAGCAACACATTCTCCATTAATCTATTCTAGAAAATAAGCATTGTTCCCGTGATATGCACTGATTCTGAATGGACCCGTCCAGAGATGATCAAAATTTATGTGCTTTCCTTTATCTTCGTTCCTCACGTCCCATTTAAACACCAGGTCCCCCATTTGAAATTCCTCCTTCTTAGAATGCATATGGAAGGTTTTCTTCATCCTTTTCTGGTGGAGTTGTGATCGATTGTACACCTTCTCCCTCATCTGTTGTGTGTTAATCAACTTATTTGTCCTCCTCTGTGTGTCATCTAGCTCAACTTCCTGTTCCTCCAACAACTTCCTTATGTGCAACCCCAGTGAGGTGGGGAAAAATGCATCTTTGCCATAAATGATATGGAATGGAGAGGTTGATATGGACTTCTTGGTAGTTACCCTGTTCACCCATAGCACATAAATAAGATTTTTATGCCAGGCCTTCTTGTTGTCTTGCGGGAGTCTTTTGATGATCCTGGTCAAACTTTTATTTGACAATTATGCTAACCCATTTCCCTGTGGGTAATACACTGTAGAATGTCCTAGGTTTATATTGTGATCCAGACAAAACTTCTCCATCTTCTTGGACCTGAATGCGACCACATTATCTGTTATGATCTTGATAGGGCATCTGAATCTCGACATGATGTTTGTCTCCAGAAATTGAATGATGATTGTGTTAGTAGCCTACTTCATTGGAATCGCTTCTATCCATTTTGTGAAGCAATCTGTGGCTGTGAGTATCCATCTATGTTGCACCAAGGATGGAAAATGGATCTCCCCTTTAAATTCCAAGCCCCATTTCATGAAAGGGGCATCGACCGATATCAGTTTCAGTGGTAGGGGATGCAACTTTCTCCTTCCATCGAAAATAAGACACTCGTGGCAACTGAAAAATTCTTTGTATACATTTGTGAAGATGTTAGGCCAATAGTAACCTTCTCTTAGGATTTTATGTGTCGTGGTTTTCCAGTAGTGATTTCCTCTGCAGTCACCTTTGTGGAATTCCCCGATAGCTTGTTTCACGTTTTTTTCCAGCAAACAACTCAACAATATCCCTCCAGGATCTTTCCAATACAGGAGTTATCCAAGATGTAGAACTTAAAAACTTTGAGATTTCAAAATCTAGCCTTGGTCTTAATTAAAATCATAGGGACTTGCAGATTCCTCAACACATAGATGATGTTTGTATACCACGGTGAATCAACAAACCTTTGAGACACATGCGCAATTGTTTCTTCCCGAGGATTCTCTGACAGATCGACAATGAAGTTGATTCCCAAAACGTTGCAGTTCGACTTCACCATCATCTTTGCAAGGTTCTGACCCTTAATCAGCTTTGTGCGCTTGATTTTGAGGTCCTATTCTAGCATGGCCACTATCCACTTACCTCTTCTTCCCTCAGGCTCAGGCTGATTCAGGATATCCTTAATTGAGTTGTTGGGCATGTAAGCGATAATGTGGGAGTGTAGTATGTACGTTCTGAAATCCTTTATGGATTTTACTAAGGTGTATGCTTGTTTTTCCATAATGTCATACTTCATTGAGGAATCCCTCAGCGTGCAGTTGAAATAGTCTATAGGCTTCTCAATTTTTTGATTGTCTTTCTCTAACAACACGCCAGCAATCGTATGCTCCGACATGAAAGAGAACAATATGAAATCCTTTGTGAAGTCTGGGCTGGATAAAACAAGAGCCTTAGTTAGTGCTGTCTTGATATATTCAAATTATTTCCTGGCTTCGACGTTCCATTTGATCTCGTTCCCCTTTCTAAGCATACAGGTGATATGTTTTATAATTTCTGCCAGAATCGGGATGAATCTCCTCAAGAAATCTACCTTCCCCAGGACAGATTGCACCTCCTTTTTGCTGTGCGGAGTACTGATTTTCAGGATTCTTTCAACCCTATTGGGGTCTATCTTTATACCCTCTTTCGATATTATGTTCCCCAACATCTTCCCTTATTGCATCCCAAAATGTGACTTTTTTGGATTCAATGATATGTCGAATTTCTTGCATTTCTGGAAGACCTTCTTCAGGTGCCTGAGGTGTTGTTCATCAGTTTCAAAGTACATTGTGATGTCATCCAAATAGTTCACGATAAAATTTTCCTTTTCATCAACAAATGATATTTTCATTGCCCTCTGTAAGGTAGCTACGACATTCATTAGGATGAAAGGCATATTAGAATACATGAGCATTCCCCATGGTGTCGTAAAAGCCGTCTTTTCCCTGTCATCTTGGTGTACCATGATCTGATTATAACCCGAAAAACTATCCAGCATGGACATCTCCTGGGAGCCCACTAGATTTTAAGGAATATAGTCCATTTTAGGGAGTAGGTAGTGGTCCTTGAGGGACACTTTATTCAAGTTTCGAAAATCCACACACAATCTTATTTTGCCACTCTTTTTTCTTACAGGAACCAAGTTGGAAACCCATTTTGAAAACCTCAAACAAACGATAATTTTATCTTCGAACAGTTTCTTTACCTCCATTTTGATTAGCAGCAACACTAGGGGATTTATCCATCTCATCTTTTATTTGAAAGGCCTCTGGTCTTCTTTGAGAGGAATGACATGATGAATCACTTTAGTGTCATAAACCTTCAAGTCATCATAACTCCAAGCGAAAACATCGGGTAAATCCTTCATGAGATTGATGTAGTATTGTTTGACCTCTGAACTGAGTGTTTTCAACAAATTGATTATTTTTGGGTTCTCCAGAGTCCTGATGTTGCAATCTTCTACATTCTCATCATTTGTAGTGATCTTGGGATTTCTAGCCACATCGTTTTCATCAAAAATATTTTCCAATGGAACTAGCCCCTTTGGGATGATATTATTTTTTAGTTGTACTATGTCCCTTCCCACTATCTAGTTCTGGAAAGGGTTGTCATTACTGCGTGCATCTACGCTCTCATCTTTATCACAACATCACTCATCATCAATGTTTGTTAGTGAACTAGTTGCTCATTAGGAGAAATATGTCCACCTGTTTGTCATCCTCAAACACCTACCAATATTTGATATTATCAGTCACTGTCAGCCTGTGTTTGAATTCTATCTCGTATTTTCTATTGGGAAAAATGGGAATTTTAAAGATCGAGGTCGAGGTGGCCAATGCATTAGTGATCTGATTCTACCCCTTCAGGATCGTCGATAGTTTATACTCCGAGAATTCTTCAAGGGTGTCCAACGCTAGGTTCCTGTACACTCTTAGCCTAGGGTGTTTGGATTGATATATGCCTTTCACTTGGTTTATAACTAGCTCAAAGTCCCCATGCAATTTTATCCTCTTTGCACCCAATTCTTTCAAAACCTTCATGCCCAAAATCAGTGCCTCATACACATCCATGTTATTTGTGTAGTCGAAAGTGAGCTTGTATGAGTAGAGTTTTGTGCCCACCTTGGGAGGACTTATCCATACATCGGCCCCTACCACTTATTTTCTGACATCGCTGTTGAAACTCATGTTCCATATCTAGTTCTCCACACGGTTCCTTGGGTCAGCACACTCTATTGCTCTTCGCGTGGCTTTATCATCGACGATCATGATGGTTTTCGGCTCCCTCTTCAAAGATCAGGTCATTGTAGAATATGGAGGAGCCGACCTCAGTGTCAACGGAGTAGATAGGATAGTCATTTGGTTGCATCTTACTTCTTATCATGTACTTCAGTAGTACTTCTATGTATAACTGTCTCTCCTGGCCAAAGATAGGAATGGTGGCGTACGACATGTCCATTCACAGCCCACGATCTAGATAATAGTATGCCAAACTTAGGGGGTATATTGGCCACGACCACGTCTTGTTGGCTCTTGACCAAGTTTTGGGAGATCCTTAGTCAAGTTGTCCTATTTTGGGACTTCAACAACTAGTCAAAGGTGGAGCGCAAGACGAAGCAGAGATCACGAGATCTCGACCCCTTTTTGGGTCCTTTTTTGGATTTGGGATTACGTAATGGGTATGGGATGTCGGCCCATGGGTTTACCCATGTTTAGGCCTATTTTGTAATGTATAAATAGATGTCTAGGTGATGTAATGAGGGAGACAAGTTGTTAGTGTGCTAAGTGAAAGTGTGGATTATAGATTCTTTGTGCATACTGTGAGAGGCTTGTAGATCTAAGTGCAAGTGGTTGTAGAAGATGGTGGAAGGATTTGTGATGTAACGCAAGGAACGAGGATCTAGCGAGGTGTGCAGATATCGTATCCTTTGCGAAGTAGGGTTTTTGTGGCTCTGTGCATGTAACTAATTGAATAAGCTAATAAATAATACAAAGAGTTGGTGGACGTAGCCCCAGGGTGGGGGTGAACCACGTACATGCTATGTTATGCTCTATGCGATGTGCTCATGTGTTTATGTATTTACTTGCCAAGTTCTTTTATATAGATAGATAAATTTGTTTGTGCTTTATGCTAACAATGTATATGGATGTTAGATCTAACTTATATGCATGTGCTTAGTGTTTGAATCTACTAGATCTAATTTATCTCTTTATGTTGATTGCTTAGATACTTTAGATCTGAATGAATATTGCGATGCTCTATTTTATCTGTGGAGTAGAATGTTAAATATTGATGAACTGTTGGTGCTAATTGCTATGTTAAGAATTACAATCACATATATGTGTCCCAGCTAAGGTTGTAGACAATGGAGTCCTACAACCACCCCTGCCTCTACCTCAGGTGAGACTTCTTCTGCTTCGCAGGTGTTGCCAAAAGGGTCAGTAGTTAGGGTTTTGTTGGTGCATTGTTGTAGAGTTGAAGCTTGGGTCTGCCCCTATGCCAACAAATGGTTCCGTTGCCGAGACTTGAAACTGTGATTGCTGGGAACTGAGAAAGAAGAATATTTGTGCAAAGATCTGACCTGAAGTTGTGAAATCTCCATGCATAGATCTGTCGCTCTAGTGCGCAGTACTCTACTTAGATTTTGAATCTTTGTTCTAAAGAAAATAAGTCTAATCTGAAGAATAGAGGTAAGATTTGAATGCTTTGTGCTCTGATAAAGGTAAGAATAGTGAAACGTTTTAGATCTGGAAGCTTTGTGCTCTGTAGAAGTAAGATAAGTGGAAATTTTTGTTTCTAAAGTACGGATCTAGGTATGTTTGATAAGATTTTTTCTAGCTTGAAATCTAAGGCACTGATAGATGAAAGAAGATTTGATATGAATAGATTTGATAAGAATAATGAAAGATATGTTATACCTATGCATAGAGAGAATGTTTGGGCTAACAAATGGATGCAGGAGCCTAGAAAGAATTTTTTGTAGGTTAGCTACCATGATCCTAGTGCACAGTACAGGAAAGGCTAGGGATCATTTAAAAGAAAGAGAGGATTAACCCTTTGTTACAGTTGAAGAAGACCAAGACATCTTGCTAAGGAATTTCCTCGTAGAATATCTAGCTATCTTTGTTGCAAAGCTATGGATCATGAAGTATTGGATTGACCTAGAATGATTGCTAAGATTGAAGGAATGAACATGAGACAAGAAAACCCGAAAGCAGATCCAGAAAATAAGATTATGGAAGAACCCCAGAAAGAATCAGAGAAAATATTGCTACAGATGAAAGAAACCTTGAATGACCACTGGCATATCATCTTATCGGAGATCTTCATATAAAAAGAAGTTCTAGAGCAGAAGAAGCAAGAGTTAAAATATTTTATGACTAGAAAGATTACACATTTGATTGAAGAACAGAAGAATAGATCAAAGCTATTTAACACCAACGACTTGGATGTCGAAGTGAGAAGAACACTAGAAGTCCCATAGAAGAATGAAGTACCTACCCCAGATAGAGAAGAAGTATTATCCTTGAGTCTCAGGAAAGAATCTCAACAGTGAAAAGTAACTATGTCGAAATAAGATAAGAATCAAAATGAAAAAAGGAATACCAAGATGAAACTCGCTGGGAAAAAGGCTAGAAAGCTATGTAAGAAGAGAGCTAAGATCGAAAATTTACAAAAGGTTCCAGAGGGAACTTTGTAGAAGGAAAATTTGCAAAATTGGAACTTCATTGGGATATTAGAGCAACGTCACATGGCACTTTGTCGTGGTGAAGAAATATAGTCGTTGGGAACAGTATAACCAGTAGAACGATGCCCCGAACGGGAATAAAGGAATTTATGGTCAGACAACTCACCACCAGACCATTGAGACCGCACCACAATGGACATAACTGAGTTAATGAAGGCTCCTCGCCTATTGCAAGAGGTCCATTGCTAAGTTATCTATTTATCCCATCGCGCCATGCACCAAGAACAATTTTGTTAACTGTGAATATGAGCTCGTAGACTCGTTGATTTTACACAGTGATCATTGCACTATTGAATTCTATCCCATTACAGTGTCTAAGTTACCCTTTGAACCCAAGATTTCCAAACCCAAGCATGTATGTCTGACGATTTCAGCGCTGCAGAGAAATTTGTCGAAGAAGTTATGATCGACCTCATGACTGAAAGAGTCATGTCAATGTTTACAGGTGTACAAGCTTCATTGACAAGGATGGTGAAAGCCTCTCCATTGATTGCTCATGGAGTCAGACCATCCCGTCCATCAGCAGAAAAGAGAACCAAGTATAAAGATGACCTAGCCAATGCGAAGCTGATTCTGACCATATTTCCAGATTACATACCACGTCTTATCGGTGCGATGAATCATGATAGTGTACCAAGATATTTTGAATACACCATAGTTATTGTGTACCTCCCGAAGGGGATATGTTTAGTTCAAACAAACCAGGACAAGATTGCAACACTGAAGTTTAGTGACTTCAACCTCAAATATCGTAAGGTATATGATATTCTTGCCCCATACAAGTACCTAACTAGAACAAAAGAGAACAACTTGAAGATCATTCCTTAGTAGTCGACTATGGACCTCATGCAATCCACCCTGCTGAATGTCATGAAGATCCCACACTTCGGAAGACTCCAGGAATTCAAAACCTATGTCAAGCTGTTGATATCCTATTACCAGGGTGGTTACTTATGGCTAGACAACCACATTATAGTTGACCAAACACTGATCAACAGGATCACAGGCCTGAGTATGAAAGGACCCAACCCACAGGAGTTTTATCCAGGAAAAGTTGTAGACCGCGTGCTAGCACAGAAGATCAAGGGTACATATGTCGACATTGAGAAGGGAACAAGAGGCTACAAGGTAGCTTCCATCCAAAGTGGCGCAGTGCACCTAGAATGACAATTGATAGCTAGAAAGTTAGTATGAAAGAACCAACCTACGCAGGTCATCGACTTTGTCATTGAACTCATAGGGAAGTGCGTGGAAGGCCTACAGATGAACTAGGCGAATTACCTAGTTAACCAGTTGGAGCTAGACTGCCGAGAAGCATAGGATCAGGGTTATGAATTTCATTCTAGATGGCTCTTGATCCTCATTGCATTTTTTGCCTGGGAGATGTCGGAAGGTGCGACCTTCCCAAACATAGAGTCGTTCAAACTGCTTGTCACAAAGTTTTCTACCTTGTGGTATTCACCTGATATGACCAGCATGACCAAGATGCAAACTGTCCTCACCACTGATGATGTTGACTTCATTATAGCATCCCTAAATGACGCTTCACTGCAAATAGTAGAGAAACAAGAAGCCAAGCAGGAAGAAATGTACAAGAGAATTGAAGTCAAACTCTGAGGGGTATCGTAGGCCCTTCATTCCATTCGCACAGTCTCCACTGTGCCCCTTCCATTGGGAGAACTAGAGTTGGGAGATGAACCAACCCAACTCCACCGACTAGCTGAGACCGTCGAAGCTCACCTTCAATGAGCATAAGAAGAAACAAAACAAGCTACCTAGTATTTGATGAAAGTATAGGGAGTACTTGTAAAACAATGTCGAGCTTCAGAATAGGAAAATATTTCTCTCCAAGTGAAGTTTGATGATGAAAAAGAACAGATGCAGCAAGGAAAAAAACATTTTCTCACAGAGAAACTCGAAGTGAAAGAATTGGTTAGTAGAGCACTTTAAACTGTGACAGTCATAGAAATAAAGGTAGAGGATTGATTCAGGCAGCAAGTAGAGTAGCTCACAGAAGCTATCCAACAGCTAAAACAATGCATACCAGAGTTAGAGCTCCGCGCAGTGCCTGAGACTCCACAAGACGTATGGGATCAAAGAGAAGCAATTGCTCAAAGCGTAGTTGAGAGAATAAAATCCTTTGCTATGGAATGTAAGAAACTCACTGTTCACAATGCCCAGAACTACAAGAAACTCACTGAGAATCCAGAACTGAAGGCACTAGAGTCATAGCTCCAAGAGGCGAAGTATCGAGCCAAAACAATACAGGCACAACTGAAGCCCCTGTTAGCTGTGGAAAGAATGAAGTGATCCCAAGAGAAGTGCACTACCCAACAACAGATCCATACTATCCAGAGTAGAGTTATGAAATTAACTCAGAGACTCCAACCTGTACAAGATAAGACCTACCAATTGTTCACAGAGGTCAAAGGTCAAGGAGAAGAATTGGATCAGGTTGTCACTACAGTTGAACAGTGCCTGGAGGGACCTATCAATGACATAGTCATCCAAGAGTTCATTGAATAGGAGGCCATAGCACAACAACAAGTCGAAGCATCTCGAGCCAAGCTCAAGGATTTTGAAGCCGAACTACCCATATCAGAGTGACTGGGGACAAGTCACAAGTGAGTGTCGGGGGCCTATTGGCCCTTGACCAAGTTTTGAGAGATCCTTTGTCAATTTTACCTATTTTGGGACTTCGATGATCATTCGAAGGTGGAGCACAAGAAGAAGAAGAGATCACAGGATATCGGCCCCTTTTTGAGTCCTTTTTTGGATTTGGGATTATGTAATGGGTATGGGATGTCAGCCCATGGGTTTACCCATGTTTAGACCTATTTTGTAATGTATAAATAGATGTCTAGGAGATGTAATGAGGGACAAAAGTTTTTAGTGTGCTAAGTGAAAGTGTGGATTATAGATGCTTTGTGCATACTATGAGAGTCTTGCAGAGCTAAGTGCAAGTGGTTGTAGTAGATGGTGGAAGGCTTTGTGTTGTAATGCAAAGAAGGAGGATCTAGAGAGGTGCGTAGATCTCCTGTCCTATGAGAAGTAGGGTTTTTGTGGCTCTGTGCATGTAACCGATTGAAGAAGCTAATAAAGAAGATGAAGAGTTGGTGGACGTAGCCCCAGGGTGGGGGTGAACTACGTACAAGTTGTGTTATGCTCTGTGCGATGTGTTGATGTGTTTATGTCTTTCTTGCTAAGTGATTTGATATAGATAGATAGATCTGTTTATACTTTGTGCTAATGATGTATATGGATGTTAGATCTGACTTATGTGAATGTGCTTAGTGTTTGAATATGTTAAATCTAATTTATCTCCTTATGTTGATTTCTTAGATACTTTAGATATGAATGAATACTGTGATACTTTGTTTTATCTATGAAGTAGACATTGGTTAAATATTGATGAACTGTTGGTGCTAAGTTCTCTGTTAAGCATTACAATCACATATATTTGTCCCAGCTAAGGTTGCAGACACTAGAGTCTTGAAATCACCCCTTCCTCTACCTCGGGTGAGACTTCATTTTGATGCAGGAGCATCGTAAGCAGCCAACCAAGCAAGCATGAAGGAGAAAGATAGTTGGAGGAGCACAACACACATTTTACACGTTTTGAAATATTTTTGTAAAATTAATGAAGCGAACATTAATGTGATAGCTAGAGGGGAGTGTACTTAC